>JBAMIE010121032.1:0-16173 GCA_037177295.1 Kaempferia parviflora | reverse complement strand
ACAGCAATATAGAGGATGATTCAGTCACCCAATCATGCCATATATATTTTTAAAAAAATTAAGGCACCCAAAACACAATATTTATTTTAACATCATGGAAACTTTAAGACTCACCCTTCTATCATCTAAAGAGCAGTAGATTCTTTATCCACTGGTGTTAAAATATTTATGGCTGTAGTTTGCTTATTTAGTGATAACTATAGGCTATAGCCCAAGATGCTGCTTAAACAAATACGTTACAAACACTTGGCGGCATCCATCTCTAGCCCACAATTTCAGTTCGTCTTAACTCCTAATGCCCTAAGTTAAAATTATATGGAAGAAACTAGATTCAAAGTTCCAACAAAACTGTCACAATTTCTGCAACTTCTCCAGAAGCTATGCTTCCAGAGCAAGGATTGAGTGGCATTTCCACTGTTAACCCTTGTAACTTCTGCTGGGTGTAAAAAACAGGAAGCTTTCTGCAGCAACATCTTTGGCCAAAAAACAAAAGTTCCACATAAATTTGTGGAGAACATTGAACAGAGAAGCTAATCAGCAATGATCACTTGTAAATTGAATGGAAAAAGTCTCATTCACACCTTTCTTTCTCTTGCAACAAGGAAACATTGGCCGTTCTCCGTTGGATCCCATGGTGACATTGCTTCACCTGATGGTAGCTCTCAATTGCCTCAAGGGCCCCTTGTTGGAGCAGAAGGCCCTTGTTGACACCGCCACCATCAAGCATGTCACCATCACCCTTGCCAACACCCAAATCAAGTCAGTTAATCATCTTGCACTTCCTCTCCCTGCTACCTAGCCCCGCCCAGCACTGCCTCTCCTCTCATCAGCCATCCTCTTTCATGCCTCTTCTGAACACTTGTCAACTCCACCCTCGACAACAATTTACCTGACTTCCAGCAGGGGCATTTAGGTCTTTTCACATAGTTAAACTTCCTGTTCCCATCAGCGTAAATGAGGAGGTGTTTGACTTTCTTTTCATTACACATTCAGTTTTTTCCATATACAATGCCAACACTAATCACAACAAAACAAAAGGCACAGTTAATAAAAAAATTACCCAGAGAAAACTGAAAGACTCATCACTATCAGCATGGTCAGAAAGAATTTTTGACCTTGATTAGGCCAATATGGCTAGGTAGAGATAGAGCCAATAAGAAAATGACCATTTTCACAGCAATATCTCTGACAACCAAGATCAATTTAAACGAAGTTATTGGTGAAAATGGTGTGCCAATTGCAAGTGCCACACCCACAAGAAAAGCAGAGAAAGAAAGAAGAGGAGAGAATGATGGAAGAAGAATTACAGAAGAGAAATTGCCATGTCCCTATCACTACGTGTTACTAAATGCCACAACCCTTGTCATCTTGGCAATGAGTATGAAGAGGATATCGCAGAAGGATGAAAGTGTAAGAAACTTTATTAGAAATGACAAAAGAATGGTCTTCTTTCTTGGTTTGACAAATGATAATAACATGCAACAGATATAAAATAGCACTCTGAAGTTGGAGCATGATCGTCGTCATGTAATACCACTTGTTTGGTAGACGAGAGTTAGGACCATGTACAGTAATGACTTTAATTGCATTGGAAATTTATACCGTGGTCAAATAAGCATCAGATATTTATAGAAGCAAATCAGAAACAAACATAAAGCATTCCTGCATCCTTGACTCTGATTTAGCATACCTCTGAATAAATTTATTCTTTGTACAATATATAAGTAATGTATTTACAAAACAATATGCTAATTCATCACGCAATGCAAGCAAAACATGAATCTCACAAGCACTTTGAACTGACCATTCTTAATATATCTCAGGAATAGTTTCATTTATGGAGCTCCAAAAAGATGAGTTGAAATCTGAGACAGCAAGCTGTGATTTTATTTATAAGAAGATGGAAATTCCATGAGTAGATCTTTATTTCAGTATCTGTTTTGAAACTTAGCCAATTTAAGTGGGTCAAAATCTTGATATGTGAATGAATATCGTGAACTTTGGTTAAACATACATGCCTCCACAAGCAAGGACTGCAAATTGTTGGCAATTTAATCAACAGCACAATTTTATAAGCACACAGCATAAATTCAAAAACAATACATTTTTCAATCAGTAGGTAGGCAATATATGTATATATAAAGTTACCGCACCTCTTATAACAAGAAATAAAGTTGGTGGATTCCCATTTGTTGAATATTGAAGAACAAATTCCTCAGGTACTTTACTGCAAATATTGAACAAGTTTCATGTGAATAAATTGTCCACAATCTCATATAAATTGAGATTAAATTACCTCAACGCTTCAGCACCTAAAATCTGCTCACGAGGAATCCATCCATCAGCATTAATGAGATCCAACCAATGCCCAATGATGTCCATGGATAAATCAGCATCCCAACGCCTATTAACATTAACATGATACATATTTCAAGAAAAGGTGCATCAGATCATAGAAGAGCCTAATTCCAGATGCTAGAATTTTATTTAATAGAAAAGCTGAGCTGCTAGACTCTGCAAAAATAATCATAGTATATGACGAACCCGATGATCATTTGATGGAAGCCTTCATCCCAAAGAAAACCTCTTGGAAAGAATGATCTACTAGGAACAGCTGTAAAAAGTGCAGCTGGCCAATAAGAAATAAACTTATCCCCATTCTTTTGCTGCCAAAGAGATCAAATATAGCATTCTTACTATACTTTATTCCAAAGGCTAATCATAATAACATAATACAACTTTAGGGATCAAATATAACATGCTTGCATGCTTACTGCTCAAAATCGAAGGTCAATTTCTATCTTGAGCAGAATAATTTGATACAATAAATCTAATAGAAAATATGACATGTTTATAATATAGAAGTACTTTCACGTGAACACCATAATCTAAATAGAAAGGATTAATGGTGACTAATCTATTTAGGATTTAGGAGATAAATGGGAAAAAATATCACAAATTTAGGTGACAAAAGATTCATATACATCTTGGAAGAATTATAAAATGAAATAAATTTTTTGATGATTTGGCATATATTCCCACTGTCTATCACATCTTCTCTAAGTTTGATGATCACAAAACCTATGGTTGATAAATAGAAAGAAAGAATGTGCAGCAGGTTAAAAATCTTTGAAACTTAACAAACCTTACACTTACAGTGTAACCTTCAGGTAAGGCAATCTTTGACTGACCATAGAAGTAGCCAATTCCTCCAAGCAGATTTCCTAAGGCTGCCCTACCAACAGCCATCAGTTCAGAATCAACCTGAAGTGAGTTAAAAGTCAAATAGTGTTCCATGTCAATCCATTTTTCCATCTTCAATGCTTATGTTTCATGGAAACTGTGGTGCAAACATACCATAAGATGTATACTATGAACAACTTACGCAGTTAAACAATTCTGCCTAGATTGTCCGCAATAAGCATGTAAATAGAAGTGCACCTATTGATATAGAAGCCTATGTTTCTCAAAAGCAAGGTTCAAAGTATCACTCTATAATAGAGTTTCAAAGCTTGGCTAAAACAGTACTATTCCAGTATCATGTCATGCTGAACCTCAGCATGTTATGAAATGCTCAAAACATGTCAAGATGATGTCAAGCTGATTTCATACTTTTAATTCCCTTCACTTTGCTTGGTTATTTTAAAAAATACTAATATAGAAAAAAAAAAAGTAAGACTTTGAAGAAACAATTTATCAAAAAAGGAACAATAAACATCTGAGACAGATTTGGCAAGAAAATTTCAGATTTCTCAGTTTGGAGTTTCCCTAAAAGACAGATTTGCTCGCCACAGTCCAAAATATCCCATGGTTTGGCAAACGAAAATCTCTTTTTCTTATCTAATTATTTCAATGGCAAAAATTTGTTGAAAAAAAAGGATATAGCAGTAAATTTGTAGGAGTGAGACGTATACCAAAGCAGAATTAATTTAACATTGCCAACCAAAATTTTTTCCCAAGTCCTAAATGACCAAAATTTGTCATTTTGGCAAAAAAAATCAAGACTTCCTAAGAGTCTTAAATGAATTGTTCACATGTTTTAAGTTGATAACAACTCTTTCATGGCCTAAATCATAGAATTTTGACTAGAAAATCATGCTAAAAACTTCTCAAGTCTCTAATGGAGTGTTTGTATTTTTTTTATGTTGAAAACAGATGGCCAAAAATCAAAAGAACATCCCTTTTTATTGGAATAGTCAAAGAGGGCTCCTTTTTCATTCATCATCAAACAGAACTCATCCCGCCTTAACACATTTTCATTTCCAAAAACACCCTTACTTTTAGCATTATTGTAGTAGGATCATAGCTTCAATTGTTTGCACATTCCTTATTCAGGCACGAATTATATATCTACTGCTTTAAACTTAGACGCAATAGATCACTAATCTAAACTTTACAAGTGCCAAAGAATCATTCACCTCTATTAAATTTAGATATGTCAAAGAAATCAATGTTAAAAATTGCTTTATTGTTGTCCTTCCAACCTTCAAATTTTTATTTTCTTAAAAACAACAAAGAAAATAGAAAAATTTTCAAACCCAACAATGAGGGACAGAGGAAGACAAAAGAAAACTTTAATTGGGAGGCAGTGCACTTGGTTCCCCACTGATCAAGCAGTTGTTGCAGATCCTTGACCTCATCCTTATGGCTACTGGGTTGTTGGCTGGTTCTATGCAGAGGTTGGGCTTGAGCAGGAGGGAGGTGTGGCTAGGGCTTATGACTTTTTTAGGAGTCCCAGTTCTAAGAAGCCCCGAGTGAGGAAGTGTGGAAGCCCTACATTCAGCCTAGTCATGCAATTACAATTTGGATATTGGCTCAGAGGTGACTTCCCGCTAGAGACAGATTGAATTACATGGAGGATCGGTGTTGTGTCTTTTATAGGCGGGAAATGGAGTCACAGAAGTACTTGTTCTTTGGGTGTCCTCCTGTAGCGATTTTATGGTGGAGGGTCAATGAGTGGCTACATATGGGATAGGAGATGTCCACCTACCGACGGATGCTACGAGTCTTTGGGCATGTCTTCAAAGGAGGTCGTCTCTTGACTAAAGCCGGACAACTTGCGGCGTTGGCTTTGATACACTTTGTATGGAGATCTAGGAACAATTGCATCTTTGATGAGGGACGGTTGGAGAGTGAGAAAATCTTTAGAAATGTACAAATCCATATTTACCGGACTTTGGGATTGTTTTTTTTATCTAACATTATGTACCTTGGTCTTGCTTTGATATATATATTTTACTTATCCAAAAAAATTTCTAATTAACATAATCAAAAATAATTAAAACCGATTTAAAACCTTAGTTGTAATTACTGATATAAGCTTTCATAGACTTCACTGGAAGGATAGAGTTAATGAAATTGGCCAAAGTAGCTGGGATTGACATAGCATGTTATTGTTTTTTTTTTTTTTTTTTTGTTAATAAAAATCTGTACTTCAAAGCTTATGATACATATAAATAATTATGGTAACACTAAAAGATATAAGAAATTTTACTAATGTGATCTTAAGTGTGTTGCACTCAAACATAAGACATATGTAAGTAATTTGAAAGGAATCTAAAATGGAGAATCAATATGATCTAAAGTGCATTGCGCACGAACAACTAACGTAAATGCTGAAATATTATGGAATGGTAAGTAATCCGAAAGAAGCTAAAATGGGTAATCAACTACACAAGATTGTGCGTAGAAAAAAAATCAAATGAATATACCTTATCCTTCAGTTTAAAATATCTAAGATACTTGTCTTCAAATTCCTTTTGCTTCTCATCTAGACGAGTAGACAATCTTTCTCCTGATGGAAAGAATTAACAAGAACTTCTTTTAAAGAAAAGGACATTGGTGGGAAAACTGCAGCATAAAGTAGGAATTGTCTGTTGCTAAATTATTAAAAAAAATACAAAAATAATAATAGACAACAGAAAAGCTCTTACACTGAAAAATCCGTGGTTGCTAGTGACAAATGGATACATCATATTCCATTTTCATAGTATAATCTTTCTCAATTTTAAGGGACAGTCTCAGGAAAAAGTTCTTGCTTCATTTTTCTGACATTAAGGAACATGATAGGAAAATTATTTTAAAAAGGTTCACTTTGACTCCAGTAACTCATCAAGATGTTATGTGATTTAAATATTGTTCTTTCAATCTATCAATATCAAGTCCTGGTCATAACTATGGTCAACAGAATATGGTTGGATCAGTTGAGAATGTGCTACCAGAAACGTTATTTTTTTACTTTTTCCTGAGGGGAGGTGGGACAATCATACCTGTAAGACTGCGGAGACGTTGATCTACCAATGAGTCTTTCATATTAGTTCCAGATACAAAAGCAATATCTAGTTTTGCAGGAAGAACAGTTGAAATCTGGAAAGAAATACAATAAGTTTTGAAAGAAAACAATAACCAAATAACTAAAATCGTGAGGAAGATTTTCTATAGATAAAAGAATATTGACTCAACAAACATAACACAAACTTTCTTTTAAGTCGGCAATTCATCTATGCCAGTGGTTAGATAAGACTATAATATCAACAATATCTAGAGAATATACCCATTAGATAGACCAAACAGTGAAATTACTAGAGTATGAACTATGAAGCACCGAAAGAAAACATGAGGATATTGAGGCCAGATAAAGAAGCCACAATAAGATCTATAATAGTAGTTCAACGCACATTATGAACAAGGTGATTATTAGTAATTATGTGCAGCCCAAGTCTTATGCATTATGATATTTTAAGTATTTATAATCACCATACATGTCTTGTAACAAACATTCACAAGTTTTCTTCAGAACATTTAAAAAGCAAAGGAAAATTATTTACATCACAGTATGCCAGATATCTAACTCCAAAATTTGAGCATCTAACATAGCATCTCAATATCTAGAAGTTGTGAGCAGAGAATCTCAGATGACCTTGAATAAAATAAAATAAGACAGAGAAGAATTCACATCTATATCCTAATATGTGGCACAGGAGCGAGTATCTAATATAATCATGTTGCATCATGACATTAACACTGATCCAAAGTTTAATGTGCATGCTTCAGAATTACAGTTACCTTAGTCATCACAGTCAAAGCATTATCAGTACTTTTCCAGAATTCCAACAAGAGAAACTGAAATTTTCAATATAGACTCTTAACTAATCATACCTGAATAACAACTACATTTGAGGATTCTTCAATTGTGTCAGATAACAGAAGTTTCCCAGTTCTTCTTGCCTTGAGTGCAAGCCAGCAATCAAGAAAAAGTTTTAATTAACATTCATGCAATTTTAGCCTTAGATAAAGAAGGGAAAGCTGACGGGAAGACAACTACCAAACAAGGACATGTCCTTATCTCAATATACTTTACATCACTGCTAAAAGATTGAAACTTACTTGAAATGCAAGAGTACCCTGAACGAGTTCTGTCAAATTGTGCATATGATGGGTTCTGAACCCAGAAAAATGAGTATCCACATGTCTCTGCAAAGCACATGCAAAAACCATTAGGTCAGAATAACTTAATTTGTATACTATAAATTGGCAAGAAGAATATCTTCAGCTAATAGATTTGTATTTGTGGTTTAAGAGAAGTGCCTAAACTTGCTATTTTAAAAGACTCTGATGTATCCTTCTACTTGATTAAAAAAATGAATGACTGCCTGTGTACTAAAAAAAAAATCTTTTTCAAAAAAAAAAAAAATACAAAAGTGAAGTGCCTAAAAATTTTTAAATACCCAAAATTATATATGTATATATCTCTAGCTATTATTAGTTTCAGAGATAACTTCTAGGACCGGACATGTTTTATTTTTTATTTTAAATTTTAAAATTTATTTTTTATTTTTAAATAGGTATTTCCTTTTCCCTATTAAATTTTTCCTTCTTAATTTTTTTTCTCTTTTATTCATTAATTTTTTCTTCCTTATTAATTTTTCCCCTCTTTTCTTCATTATTTTTTTCTCCATCAAAATAAATAAAGAGAAAAAAATAACCTCTTAAGGTAAATAGAGGGAAAAAAAATCTCTTAACCTCTTTAAAGATTATTATCCTTTTCCCTTCCTAGATAAAAAAATTAAATATAATATAATTTTTAACTTTATAAAATGGTATCTGAAATATAACTTAATAATAAACATCTAAATGATCAAATATTAATATAAAAAATTAATTAATATATTTTATATTCAAAAAGTACCAAAACCGTATCGGCAGTTCGGCACGACACCGTATCATTCCGGTCATATACCAAAACTTAGGCACGGTCGAAATTTTAAACCTTGGTGCTATTGGACTATACTTATGGGCCCAATCAAAAACTAGGTCTGCACTAGCTGAGTACTGTCCAAATGGCCAAAAGTGGTGTCAAATCAGGACCTATAGCTTTGCTCCTATAGATACAAGATATCTAGTAAAAAAAAACTTTAACACTCTTTCCAAGGGTCTTCGATCAAGGTTACATTTATTGTGAAAAAAAAAAAAATCCTCTTGATCAAGACATAAATTGTAAGCACCTTTCTTTGCCTCAACCGATGCAGGATCTTTCCATCAAACTTTACCAAGTCCCTTGCCAGTTTAAATAGCACTTAGCAAAAGAACTAATTTCTGGATTTAAGCTCCTGACTAAATTAAACTTATTGCAACTATATATATTTAGCAAAAACATTAAAATTGGATAATCTAATGTAAACATGGAATGTATACTTATAAAGTAAGTTCAGTTCATTAGTTACAAATATAACATGAAATGTGACCAATCAAGTAAAAGAACAAAGTAAAATAGTGGATTTAAAACTTCGACATGAGAAGGTATTCAATGCCTATACTGGCATCTGAGAATGATCACAAAAGTGCAGTATGATACCACCATGACAAATCTTTAAAAAAGATGCATCAGGTTATGTTATTCAGAATCTACTGAGGTATATACCTGTGAATCTAAATGTAGTTCCCAACCTCCAATATCTTTGCGTGTTCCAAATGCCAATAGGGTGGCATCACGTGTTTCAAATATCTGCTTCTTTACATTTAAAGAATTTCCTTCCTCATCAGCAATATAAAAGAAAAGATGTGTAGTGTCTTCATTGCCCTCATGTACAATTGATCTGTAAACAAACCGAATGGGTAATTGATCATGCCACAAAAGATTGGAAGAATCCATAAATCTAAAAAGTATGATACTTAGACACATAATAAAGTTCAATGTTTGATAGAATTAACTAGAGGAATGACCAAAATTACTTTGCATTCTGTAGATCCAATCTGACAGCCCAGTCACCTCCAAAGCCACTTCCTTCCTTCTTCTCCTTTAAGAAACTAGTTGTGAATGATAATCCATGATCAACAATTAATTGACGGCCATAGCTCCTACCATTGTGATCTTTCCAACCATATGTGCTTAGATCATCAGAATCTTGGCAAACATGGCGAAGAAAGTACTGACCATTTCGCTTGCTTATCCACATTAGTCCAGCAATTAGTGACTGTGGAGTTCTGCAGAGACAGAAACAGATCACTCCCAAACAAATGCTTATAAAAATATTATTTGGCTTAAAGGAAATCTACATGTAAATCATAGAATATATTTAAGTAACATTCAACCTTAAAAATTCACAAATTAAGAAAGAAACATTATAAAGATTTGTAGAGTTTAGGGTTCAGGTATGAAAGTAGCTAGTGCACTGAGGGATTTCACAAAATCCTTAGAAATATTCCAACTTTATTGCTGACATCTCAAAAGAGAGCATAAAATTTTCAATTACAAAGTAAGTCCAAATGCACGATTACTCAACCCTAATTGTAGTGGTTCCACTCAAGTGCCAAACTATTCAAGAAATATGTTAGCATCTTCTATTGAGTTATTGGGGAATAAACAACCACAGAAGGAAGTAACCTTGCTCGGATTCCGAAATAGACATGGGGCCGGTATGTACCCCAATACAGGCTTTCCTTATGCTCTCCTTGAAACTGCAACCATTCCAAATATTTTAAAATACATCCTTTTTTCTTTTTTTTTCAGATGATTAACACTGAACTTAAGACAAATTCTCATAGATGATAACCCCAAATTCTCATAGATGATAACCTAACCTGGGTAAGATCCATCATCTTAGGGGCCTGCAAAGGTGTGACAACCCTCCTCAACCTCCGCGAAGCCGGAGACTCGTGCCGAGACTCCCAATGATGACTATAAATCAACAAAAATACAGAAATGAAAGCCAGAAACCCAAACCCTAACCATAGCAGGGTCTTGAGGCTGACGTCCATAAGACGGATGGGGCCATGATCGCGGCTCCGAACCTTTCTCACCGCATCCACAGGGCGGGAGTCGCGGTGGGATTTTCCGTCACTGGCATCTATAGTCGGCGGCCTGCCCCGGTTGCGGGTCGTCCGTCGACTACCTCCGCTCATGGCCGTCTCCGTCGACCCTCGCGAAGAATTGATCGACTTGTCAGAAACTGAGATGGACACGAATCAATACAAATGCTTAGTTGACTTTACAAAACACACCTTCATATTTAGTGTATCTCAAAATACATCTCAAATTGATTTTTAATTAGCTTTCCCGATGGAGGACATATGTGCATAGAAAATATTAAGGGATATTTCCATTTGATTAAATTCAATTATTGCTAGATTCATCTTTCATTATTTTTAGATTTTGTTTTATTTTTTTAAATTTATCACAAAATATATAATCATTTCGCATATTTACTAAATATGTAAAGATTTTTTTTTGTGTGTTTCCTTTTCAGTTGCATTATCAATTCAATAGTTATAGAATAAAGCAAGATTGAATAGTGGAGCTGTTAGAGGGAATCAAAACAGTTTAATCCGGCCAGCTTGGTTCATCCGATCGAGTTGACTGACTCGGATCGGTCTGAAGTTGATCCGGAATGGATTGTTATCCGGTTAAACAAGTGTGAATGAAGAAATTATTGACTGTACAAACCTATTTGATCAGTTCCGATTGACTTTCGAATTGAAATCAAAATTGGAAAGTAGAACACTCCATTCAACTCATAAGCATCTACCATTTTAAGCATAACAAGAGAACAGATTAAGCAAACTAGAGCTCATTAACATTGCGTTTCCTCCTGTCCTTGAAACTCAGACTCTGCATCAAGCTTGACAAGCAACGCTGCTTGGGCTTCATTATTTTAGCTTTATGACTTAAATATTTATGATATGTAGAATTAGAGTCATCTTGGCGTGGCTTTCCATTGACTTTGAACTTGTGCTCGGCATCGTTTTGTTTGATTTCCAATTCATCTAGTTGACTCTCCATAAGAAGTTCAGCAAGACTTCTTTTCCCATATGTTGAAGGCTCGGAGGTAACTTCAAGAAAACTAGTAGCAGAGAAGATGTAGCCTAGTTGATTTCTAGAACTGGAAGGAACAAAATCTAAATATGACAGGAAAGAGAAATCTTAAAAAATGTATAAAAAAGTTCAAATAAAAAGAATAATCTGAGACTTATATGCGATTTTACAACCTCCATTGACACTGACAAAATCATCTTCACAATCTGAATCTAACCATATCTGTGAATCAAAAAAATGTCTCATCCTTTGTACCTAATGAAGATGCAATGAATCATTAGAAGACATTTCTATTTGTTGGAAGTACATTAAACACCCATTGTCTCTTCTGAGTCAAAGTGGTGGTCTCATAGATGAATCAGATTCAAAAGAAGGAATTCAAGAGTGTCGAGCAACCATCAGCAGAGCATTAAGGAATAATCATAAATAAAGGTAACTTTGAAATTCGATCTAAAGGAAAAAATACTCAATATGAGCTTACTAAGAAAAGTTCTATTTTTTAACTCCAAAATAAAACTGAAGAACATTTTAACTGTAAAATAGAATTGCATACAAAAAAACATCCAGATGAATAAGCAAAGAAATTAGATAAAGAAACAGGAAGACATGCAAGGGCAATACCATGGCCGGCGCTCCGTCTCCTGGACTCCAACGGTTCACCATTGAGCACTTTGTCCTCCTCTGAGGATGGGAGCTGCCTTACTTGGGACATAATTCTCAGCTTCAGTTTCATAAGGGAATCCGAAAACTCGGGGACTTGCAGAATTGGGTGGCAGAAAGGAACAAGAAGGAAAGAAAGCACTTACATAAAAGAAGATGCAGTTACAGGGAAATGCAGAAAGCTTTGCGGTTCAATGGGTCCAACTAGAAGAGAACAATTAAGGGCGGTAGATGTGGCCTTGCATGTGCTGAGAAAGTAGACTTCTTTGCCAATTGTTTCAGCCACATGTATTCATGTCCACATCACTAAAATAATTCAGAAGATATGCTTTGCTAGTTGACGAAGTTTGTACCTGTTCACTGGTTGCATAAATTATTCGTTTTAATGATCATCTTTTTGTGCTACATCCAGATTACGATTAGGAAGCACCAAAATTTTGAATTATAATTGCGCTATCATCATTTATGAAAACTCTAAACCAGTAGAACGTGAAGATAGAGCAGCTGACTAGATTCACGATTCCAATGCAATTTATATATCTCTAGAGTTGGTGGGGGTGGTAGTTTATGTATCCCTAGAGAACAAAGTAGTTTGTAAAATAGGTTGGAAAATTAGTTTTGGTAATTAATAAATTATATAGGGATAAGATGGATATTTTGTGAGTAGACCATCGTAAACTAATTTCTCGAGTGAATGAGAAATTAATATAGAATAAACGGTTTCTCCAATATGATCGAACTGAAGTTTGACTCACACACGAGTTGGATTCATGGATAAGATTACATGAACACTAACTCGAGTGACAAAAGGCGAATTTGCTCGCCCCAGCGTCCTCGCCAACCCGTCCCAGAGCCAACACGGAGGAGGTAAATCACGGGTGGCTACTAATCATAAGTGCAAATGGTCAAGACATTAGGGAGGTATATGCTCGGGCATACCGAGATTCGACCTCTAGACCTCATGTGACAAACTCTCATGTCTTAACCATCGGACCGCCCCGAGGGGACTACATGAACACTAACTCGAGTATGTGGAACCGGATGTGAAATTATAATTAATTTCATTGATTGATTAAAAGATTAATCGTGAGTGTGATATTAATTGATTGATTAATTAATATTTACAATAAATTAAATAAAAAATTAATCAGATTAATCGATTGAATTAATTAATAATTGATAAAGTTTAAGTGAAAAGACACACTCCATGTCTTCTCACTTATTAACAGAAACATTTTACCTCTTAGAAGTAACCCTTCGTCCATATAAAAAGAACATCATTCCTTTGATGCAACTCACTCAATTCTTAAGTTGTGAATTCTCCTTACGAGTTATATTCTCCCTCTCCTCTCTTATGAGTTTCAAGGCTTCGAAAGTTTGACGGGGCTCAAAATTTGTAGTGCTCTTATTTCGAGACGCAAGTCGTTGTATCTTGTGAGACAATTATCGATAAACCGTAAACACCTGAGCGGGACAATATCATCTTAAGAAAAGAAAGTCTAACCTTCACCTCGACGAAAATATTCTTATACGTAGGGATAAGTTTACCCGAAAGGGGTGTGTCGATATCCGAAGGGATAACTCCATGACCGACGAGATTAGGTAGATAATGACGATACCAAAAAGAATGGTACGTGTATTACTCGAAGGGGTACCTCGACAACCGAAACGGTGTGTCCAGAGTATAAACAGGACAAGGTCTACATCGCTATACCAAGCTCCATCGGTTTGAGTCATCGACTCATCATCGAGATGACTAACTAGCCTAACTGTTGGATAACACCTCAAATTCATCTCCATATAAAAATCCTAACAATATTAAAACGATATTGAGGTTATGGTGTCTATTGGTCCCACTCCTACTAGGAGAGAAATCAGAGAAATTCTCTGTAATCATCTTCAAGCGATGACAGTAAAAAGACATCATATTCCTTGAAGAAAATATATCTTTTAAGGTTATTATCAAAAGATGTCTTAGCACATCTAAAAGTGAACCTTCTATGAGAGAATCATACTTTAAAAAGATGGACGACAAATTCATGGGTACAATGTAACAATGATTGATAAGGCTTTGTGGGGGTCATTTGACTAAAATGACAAAGTTGAGGATAGTGACTAGGGGTGGGCATCGGCCGGTTTGGTCCGGTTTTACTCTATTACAGTTTAGTTTTTTCGGTTTCGGTTTTAAAAATTTCTAATCCAAAACCAAACCATTTTATTTCGGTTTAGTCCCTTTTTTTGTAATACAGCCTGATTTTTACGGTCAGTTATATACGATTTTTGTGTCATTACAAATATTAGTTTAAAGACAAAAAAAACTATCAATTTATTGAGATAGTTATGAATTTAAAACTGAAATGAAAATCAAAATATAAAAAGAGTAATACTAAAGTTTTGTTATCACGTAACAATAAGTAAATATATAAAGTGATAAATAAAAAAATTAAAAATGATTAATGTCGCATTCCACTTGTATGATCCAATATCCATAAAAATCATATTTTAAGTATAATACGGTCGGTTCAGTTTTTTCAATTTTTTCGGAGCTAAAACCGAAAACCGAACCGAATAACCGAAATTTAAAAAATTTAAACCGAAACCGACCGAATATTAAAAAAACTGAACAAAAAAAAAACTGATTTTCTTCGATTCGACAGGTTTTTTCGATTTTAACCGAATTATGTCCACCCCTAATAGTGAGTTTAAAATATCGAAAAAGAAGGCTAATGAAAGTCTTCAGATAGATGATGAAGCCCACTTGGAAAAAGTAAGATTTGAGTCTAACTCAATGAGACCTAAGTGGAGGTCAAAATAGATTATTTAGAAGGATTGCATCACATGTGTTGCAATTGACTAAGAAATTAAGTCAAGTATCTCTTGAAGAATAAATGCAATCATGGTCAACACTCCAATTAGATGACTATAGTTATGCCTTGATGAGATTGGAAGACCATGTATACTTTTTGAGTCAAGTGTCTCTCAAAAAATAATACAATTCTACGACTATAGCTATGCCTTGATGAGATTGGAAGACCATGTATACTTTTTGAGTCGAGTATCTCTCAAAAAATAATACAATTCTAGTCAGTACTCTAATAAGACAACCGCAGCTTTGACTTGATGAGATTCGAAAACCAAGGGATGCATACTTCTTAAGTCGAATGTCTCTCGAAGAGTAATACAATTCTGGTCAACACTCTGATCAAACGACCATAGTTAGGCTCGATAAGATTGGATGACCAAGGGATGTATACTTCTTGATGATTCGAGTATCTCTTGAATAGTAAATGCAATCCTGGTCAATACTCTAATCAAACGATCGTAGCTCTAACTCAGTGAAATTGGAAGACCAAGTGATGCATATTTTCTAAATTGAGCATTTTTTTAGAATAAGTGCAATCTTGGTCATCATCCTTATTAGACAATCATAGTTTTAACTTGGTAAATTAGAAGATTGGAGTTATGGAGACTTGCTTTTAAGCAATATTCAACCCCTTAAAGTGTTTTAAAAATACTATAAATGTGGTTGGAAAAATTAATTAAGTGAGATCATCTATGGTAATTGAGGGAGAGAATGCAAGATATTGCTTAAGGAATGTGTTCTCAAGGAAAAGTAACATTCAATAATCGACTATATCTCAGTCACCTCAATTCAACAATGGGGGGAGGAGTTGTCCTCTCAGCAGACAAACCACAAGTCCCAGTTGATAAAAATGAAAAATCTCTATAAGGCATTAAAAGGTCAGGAACCTTCTAATGAAGTCTATAAATGTGGGGGTGAACCAATAAATATGAAGGTATTTGGATATAAATACCCAAATTGGGGACACAAAGAATTAATTGTACAAAATGCATTGATATGTGCCAATATATATGGTACATTATGGTATCTTATAAATTATAAGAATGGCACTAGTGTAAAATGGTAAGTCTTGAAAAGACTTAACACCATTTTAGCAGTAAATCTTTAGTGGTGAGAATTGTACAGATCCGCTAGTTAATAAAGGTCTACCAAGAGATCAACTATGTTAGCTACATGTCTAGGGGAATAAGTCTAAAACTCAATATTTAAATCGAGTAGTATAACCCAACCATATTGACTCGAGATCCCAAAATCATGGTTCAAAAGGGACAAACTAAGCTACAAGATTTGAGATACCTAGGAGTAATTACTCTAACTCATTCCTGGAGACAAAAGATGC
>JBAMIE010120928.1:0-16178 GCA_037177295.1 Kaempferia parviflora | reverse complement strand
GTTAAACATTTAAATAAAAATAATAAAAAAAAACCCTTTATCTTCTCAGAATGAATAATATTAAAAAAATAGTTCTCGTTAAATTATGATAAAAATAGACTTCCTTTTATTAATCATTAAAAAATCTCATGAAAACTATAACAGAATAAATGAAGTACAAAATGAACTATAATAAAAGTTTAGAAAACACAGAGAAATTGAATTTATTATGTTAACTGGAGGGTTCCTTTCCCATATATCCTTGCCATAGAAGTGATCGACAATCATATGAGAAGGCCAAGCCCTTTGTTTATTTAGTATATTCATTGATATCGTCATTTTTGGACACTCTTTATTATCTTTCTCTAGTAATAATGAAGTGAGTACTAATGCTCTGTTTACTCGGACATACGGATGAGTGAGGGAAAGGAATCAACTAGCGATTTGTATCCGTGGCAAGGGAATGAAATAGTGCTAGGAAGTAAGAACTTACTAGTAAAAAATCCAAGGTGCACTGGTTGTTTCCATTATTTGAAAGTCGAATCTTCCTATACACATTGTGAGAAGAAGAAGCACAAACAACATGAAGAAGAACCACTAAACAAAATGACTGGAAGTGAGGCTTCTTCCATTTTTCTATTGAGTGTCACCCAGAGTTCCCCCAAACACTTCAGTGAGGACCAGCTTATGTTACTTCCTTTGTATAGCCTCAAGAAGTCCTACTGAAGTGTTTGAGAGAATCCAGAGGACATCCAACTCTTCTTGTTCTCTTCAGCTCAGCTCCTAAGACCTATTTATAGGCTGGCTTCAAGCTGATCATTTCTTTTATGCTATGATTCAGTTATCCTAAGAAGCACTGATCCTTAATTGTAAATCTGTAATTAAGGTATTTTTGAACAAGTTAAGTTTCTTTTGCAAATGTTTAACTACATCCATTGAAACTAGACGCTTTGGAGTCCTTAGATCTTTGTGGGAATCTTCATTATGGTAAAAAAAAACACGTGGTTAACTTTGGACTTTGGGCCTGAATTCTTATCTCCATTCAAAGCTTTAGTACATAAGTTAACTTTGATGAAACATTCACGAAAGGAGAAGGTAACACTTGCTTTGTGTGATGTGTTAGACAGGGAATTTGCATCTCTGCAAGATGACCAACAACACAGAAAACTTGGATGATTTTGACATAGATGGAGTAAAGGTAAGGTCAAGAGAGATTTGGATTCCCTCCTATCCTCCATACATGCCACAATTGTGGCTAGGTGCAATGTGTAAGATGGTCTTGATGCATTGTTCATCCAACGTTCATAGTCATGGCTTCAAGTTCAGCTCAACTTTATTTAAGTAGCAAAGATGAAGGTTCACAACTTAGAGGTGATGTTTGTGTAACTACTAGATGCTATGTTTACTTGATGGAGAATTAAATTTCAGACAGTAGTTATTAGATTTTTAGTTGTTTATATTGTGTTTTGTAGGGTACTTTCTTTTTTTAGTTAAACTTATTCTCATATAAACCAATTTGAACGAATTTGCAACTTTGAAATTTCCAAGAAGCGGGCAGAAAATTCTTGATTCGCAGAGGAATTTCACTGCACTTTAAACCTCTACACTGCAATTCACCATGACAAGACCGATTAAGTACGAGTCTGACAAAATATATTAAAGATGGTAACAGCAGCACTTCCCCAATTCTTACAACCTCCAGTTACCACCATTCAGAACCACAGCAGTGGCCACCGGTATCGTCCTCAGACGTGATAATGTTGCAACTGCAGCAATCGCGAGTAGGCTCCATCAGGCCGGCCAAGGAGATCAGCATGGCTGCCCTGCTCCACAATGCGACCATCCTGCACCACCCCAATTGAATCCACACCACGGATGGTGGAGAGGCGGTGCGCAACCAGCACTGTGGTTCGCCCCTTCATCAGCCGCTCCAGCGCCTCCTGCAACACACACTCTGACTCAGCATCCAGCGCGCTGGTCGCCTCGTCGAGCAGTAGCACAGCAGGGTCCTTGAGAACCGCCCGGGCAATGGCGATCCGCTGCTTCTGCCCGCCAGAAAGCTGCACACCCCGCTCTCCCACAGCTGTCCGGTATCCCTCTGGCAGTGCGCTCACGAAGCCGTGCACATTAGCAGCACGTGCTGCCGCAACTACTTCCTCCTCTGTGGCGCCGTCCCTGCCATAGGCGATGTTTTCCATTATGCTGGCGGCGAAGAGCACCGGCTCCTGTTGCACCAGCCCAATCTTGAGCCGAAGTTGCTTCAAGTTGAGCCGTTTGATGTCCTTGCAATCGATCAGCACCTTCCCCGCTGTGGTATCATAGAATCTTTCAATCAACGCAATGACCGTGCTCTTGCCGCAACCGCTTGCACCAACAAGAGCTTGGCTTTGGCCGGCGCGGATGCGCAAGTTGAAATCTTTAAAGATTGTGACATCTGGCCGAGAGGGGTACGCGAAGTCAACGTGGCGGAGCTCGATCTCACCGCGGATGGAGTCCACGGGCTCGGCATCGGGGTCATCGGGCTCAATGCGGGTGCCACGGTTGAGGATGGCGAAAACTGAGCGGATGGATTCGCCGCCGCGGATGATCTCAGGGGCAAGGCTTACAGTCTCCGCGACGGAGTTGGCAGTGACGACAAGGACGATGAAGACTTTGATGACCTTGGAGAAGGTGGAAGCACCGTCACGGACGAGATGAACTCCATACCAGAGGATGAGGGCTTCAGAGGAATAAAGGCAGAGCTGGGAGAGCCCATAGAGGAAGCCCGAGGTCTGGCTCCGACGGAAGCTGTGCCGCTGGGGAATGCGGAGTTCACTGGTGAAGAGGGATAGTATCCTGTCCTGCGCGTTGAATGCCGCCACCGTGCGGATGTTGCTGACACCCTCGCCAGCAATCATGCTGGTCTTAGCATGGGCCTTCGCGGTGTCTCCGGCGAAGCCCTTGAGTGAGAGTTGCTGACAATATTTACAGTAAAAAAAACAAATGTGTAAATTGCATATATTTTAGATATGTGCGGAGAACAAATCTAAGCATAGATGCTGAAATAAACTCCACAACATGGTTCATAGATTTTCTGGTTTAAATTTGATCGGTGAAATATTAATGCATTGCATTAACAAATGATTAATGGCTTGCCTTTTCAAATTCACTTATACAAGGCGACAAACTGACAATTTGAGCTTCTAAATGTTGTAAACTAAGTCATTATTGAGCAGCTTATATATAGATAGATATAGATATAATACCAAAAATTGGAAATTATGGGAAACCTGAATGTTTGTATGCACACTTAAGACAAATCTTCTGGAGATATATATACGGATGTAAAGCTGACAAATTAGACTGCGAACCATCTTTTTCTTGTCAATAACCTTCAAGCAATGGCTTTGAACCCTTATTATTAATGAACCTTTTAGGCACCATTTGTTTCTTCAGCCAGTTTAGTGTATACTATAGCAATTTTAAACAAACTAATAAATTAAGAACATTGTTGCCAACTATCAAGGCTCATGTATAGGTAACTAATTGTGCATGCGTGAAGACCAGAAGCTCAATCAAACCCAATGTGCGAGCATATTTCAAAAGTGAGGTACTGATACTGATGGCGGATCCTAATCCAAACCAAAAATGCTAATGCACTCATTTGACAATCTCTCAACTATATTTTAAATCACAATCTTTTTGGAGATACGTTAAGAGGTAGAGTTTATCCTCTATTTCCAATTCTTGGCAAGATCTTTACTCTATTTAACCTATGAAAACCAGTTCATTGGGTTTGTGTAATTTACCACTCCTATGCCGAAGCATGAATCCAACAACGATAAGAAGTGGGTATTAGAATCTCTCATAGATCTGTAAAACTGATCACAAACAGACTGCCAAGAATTGGTCACTGATAAAACACATTTCTTGTGCCTTCACTGTCAGATCCCTGATCCTGGTCTTATTCTTGATTCAACTAGCTAGTCCGTTTGATTGAAACATAAACGTATCTACTGGATAGTTTAGTTTCAGCACACAATTTTATGCCCAATAACTTTGGAGAAGTGATGGAAACATATTCCATGAACTGGCTGGTCATACTTTATTTATCCAGATGTAACCTATTAGTTTAACTTTAAGGATCACATGCTCATGATAAATTCAAACTGCAGTCTGTGTAGAGAAAACAAATATCGATTTTCCTAGCCAGATATTACTTGGCAGCACATAGCATTAATAGCATCACAAGCAAAGGAATCACTCGTTCAAGTTCAAGCTACTTTTATGGCAGCAGCAGTAGGGGAGTAGGCTCAGGCAGGCCACAACCCACATTTATCATTTTCTTCCGTTGCTTTTTCCTGATAAAAATTTCGACTTTTCTACCACGTTGAGACAAAACTATTAAGAGATGGCAGAGTTGTGCAGCAAAGCTACACGAGGTGCAGAGAGAGTGTGTGTGGTCTGACAGCCTTGAGAGAAAGTGTTGTAAATAAAAAATAGCTTGCATGAATTCTGGGGACCTTCCTATGCTGTGCATTCCCAATGACCTAATTATTGGTATGCCCATTCCAACATGAGGAAAGGGCAACAGTACTTTTGCCAGAACTGATTATCTCACTGTATCTGCCAGAGGAAAGCACATTTACGCTACTCAGTATCCTATGGCAATCTTGGATCTTATGGTTACAATAATTGCCATTTCTTATTTCACAGAAGATCCATGGCAGAAATTATTTACCATGATTTGGGCCTACTGTGTGGTGGTTTCTATTCTGTTTTTGGTCAAATAGTCCGCCGGTTCTATTTCCCATCAAAAATGGCCTATTAAAGTTAGCCTTGATTTTGAACTTCATCGCTTTTCCAATTTAACTCAAATATATACATCATCTTAATTTAGGCCGCCTTGTTTTTCAATTAAATGCAAAACCCACCAAATTGCCAAAACTCTCAGAATCTAAACCGTAAGAAAATTCAAGAGCAAAACTGAAATTTCATATTAAGTATGGTGGAAGAGCAAAGCCAAAAAGCAACGGCAAGTAACTAAGTACCATGTGTTTCCCACTCAATCATCAATAGAAGAAGCAGAACTCTGAGAAAAGCAGATCAGGGCATTAAAAAGATAATAACTTACTTGAGCAAAGTTGGCAAGGACCAGAA
Source organism: Kaempferia parviflora (assembly GCA_037177295.1). Taxonomy (NCBI): domain Eukaryota; kingdom Viridiplantae; phylum Streptophyta; class Magnoliopsida; order Zingiberales; family Zingiberaceae; genus Kaempferia; species Kaempferia parviflora. Next base: position 11,060 of record JBAMIE010120928.1, on the reverse strand, counting down.
GAGGGAAGGTGGCAAGAATGAGCAGCGCAACACGCCACTCAACTATGAAGCCGACTATGAATGAAGTTAAAAGTGAAGTCGTGTTCTGCAGGATTACAGAGATCCTCTCGGCTATTGCAGACTTCACATCAGCCGCATCATTGGCTAAACGGGCAGCTACTAGGCTTGAATTATTCTCTTCCTCGTCGAACCAGCCTACTTCATTCCTCAAGATAGCTGCAAATTAATAGGAATTGCATGACTCTTAAACATAAACAACTGGAACGAAAGACAATGACAGAAGATCTCACTTACCAGCAAGCATCATTCTCCTCACCCTGGTTGTAAGATTTTCTCCCATAATGCTAAAGAAGTAATGTTGAACCAAGTAAGCAACAACTGCATAAAGTCCAGTGCCGATGTATATGAAAACATATTCCCTGGTCTTTCTCTCCATTGCATTTGGGTCCCTGTAGTAGAACACTTCAATCATATTGCTCATAACAATTGCAAATGTTGGGCCTATGAACCCAGATAAAACTGATCCTATGGCACCCATAATTGTATAAGGCCATTCTGGTGCATTTAGCTTCAAGAGCTTGAAGAAGTAGCCTCGAGGTGCAGGATATTTGCGAATATTATCAGCATTTGACACCATCTCAATGCGGCCATCTGCTCCAGTGCTATACTGGTAGCTCAAGTTTCTCAAGCTGCCAGATCGTAAACTTAATGATTTTGTGGAAAGTGAATGGCTCAAGCGTGAAGATCGAGACCTTCGAGTGGACAGACCACCAAAATCTCTGTTTCTTGCCATCTCCTGGAACCGAATCAAAGAGGCATAAGCTCCAGAAGTCCCTTTTGATAGTAGTTCTTCATGGCTTCCAGTTTCTACAACTTGACCCTGCTGGATCACAGCAATCATATCCACATTTCTTATAGTTGACAACCGGTGTGCAACAATCACAGTGGTCCTTCCGACCATGATACGATCTAGGGCTTCTTGAACAATGCTCTCAGAGCCAGAATCTAGAGCACTGGTAGCTTCATCAAGGAGAAGGATTTTGGGATTTTTTAGCATAGCTCGGGCAATGGCAATACGTTGTTTTTGTCCACCTGACAACTGGACTCCCCGTTCTCCTACCTTGAATAAGTGCCAGAGATCAGTAGATAATCTATATTTGTAGCAAAAAAACATCCTGTAGCTCAAGTAACAACATTGTTGTCCTTATAATTCAATCAAAATGTTAATCTAATAAATAAATTTTACAATATTTTCTTATTTTTAAGATCTCATAGACAATTTATAATTGTAAAAAAATATAGATAGCTATATTTTGTGTTAGAATAAAAAAAATAAAGCAATGAAATCATAATTGAAATTTAAAAGCTTAATAATTAAAAATTTCACAAATTATTCGTGAGCTCTACTATCAAACATTGACAAGTTTACCAATGTTCAAATTTGTTTTATATATTTTTACTAATAAATACACCACATTTGAGCTCTTAGCTACCATAGCACCAAGCCTATTCACGAACATCTTGTTCATTTAGAGTCCTTAATGTAGCATCTAAAGAGGTTAGTCATAGACCAATCATCAGTGAACAATCCCATACTGGCTGGGTTGAAGCCTATCCAATCTACAAAATATAGCTACAAAGACGTGTTACTTAGAATTAAAGAGCAAGATCAATGTCAAAAGAAAATTACATTCTAAGCCAAATGACAAGAAAAAGAACTAACCTTTTACTTTCAGAATGTTAAAGTTCTATCACAACACACTGGAATAATTCCTAAGTGAAGCAAAAAATGCATGCACATAACAAACAACTAGAGTATCCAATTGATTATTTATTACATTTGCAATGCAATTTAAGAATGGATTTTTTTTTTCTCGAAAAAAAAGGTGTAAAAATAAATAAAAATTAACAGTTCCCCAACAATATTGAGAATAGTATGAACAAAAGCAAATGTCACAAGTACCAAAATTAAGGCATAAGTTCCAATTTCAACTACTAGACTAATTAATTTACCTGGGTATTGTAAGCATTTGGAAGTTGAGATATGAAGCTATGAGCGTTAGCCGCAGAGGCAGCAGCTTCTACTTCAGCAATTGTTGCATCAGGTTTTCCATACAATATGTTCTCAAGTATTGTAGTAGCAAAAAGTGCAGGTTCTTGATTAACCAAACCAATTTGTCCTCTCAGCCATTTTAGCTGCAGTGTCTTTAAATCCACATTATCAAGCAGCACCAGCCCTACAGAAGAATAGCAAGAAACGTATATAGAAACCAAAGAAGTTTAAAAGTGACTACCATACTGCATTCATTCAAGACAATTCCCGACGGGATACCTTGGTTAGGATCATAAAATCTTTCTATTAAAGCCACAACAGTGCTCTTTCCTGATCCACTTCCTCCCACAACTGCAACTGTCTTCCCTGCTGGAAAGAAAAGAGAGAAATCTCGAAATATAATGACATCTGGCCTTGATGGATAGCTAAAGGTCACATCTTTGAATTCTATATTTCCATGGACCTCTTCCAAACACTTCCCATCTGACTGGTCTTGAACTATAGAGGGTTTTTGTCGGATAATCTCCAATAACTTGTATCCAGCAGTCATTCCTTTGCTAAAGGCCCCAAGGTTTGAAAATGATTGACCTAGGCTCCTGCAATCCCAGAACCAGAATTATTTACCAATAGTTTTTCTCCCAAGTAGAGAAAGAATACTACAAAAAATTAAATCATAATGCATCCAGAAAACATAAAATCCACTAATCAGAGGATCAACCAGCACCAAGATAGCAACGAAATTCGCAGAGAGCTCATGATGTTCAATTGTATGGTTTTGGTGGTATGGTGTCAAGCAACAGATATATGAAATAACACATTAGATTAAAAAAAACAACTTTAAATTGGTACATTAAGATAAAAATATATATTAACATAATCTCGCAAAAGTTGCTGCCAGCCAATCTATCACAAGACACGATTAAAAGATTTCCAGCATTGTTGGAGTGTGTTATTTTAGTGCCAACCATACCATGGTTCACAAGATTTTAAATTGTAAGTATAAGAATAATCTAGGAACTCACATGCCGCCAACAATAGCAGAAAATATTGCTGTGAAAGCCTTCCCGCCATCAGTTTGTCCATTCCTAATAAAAACACCAGCATACCAAAATACCAGAGCCCATGACATGCAAGCAATTCCATATGTGCAGCCAATGCCAAGACCTTTTGCCATCCCTGACTTGTACCCAAGTTTCAACGTGTTCTGAATTGCTTCGGAATAGGAGTTTAGTGCTTTGCTTTCCCCGACGAAGGAGTATACGGTTCGAACTTGTGCAATTGCCTATGAAAGGGTTTGTATTTACATGATCAATTGAATATGCACCAAATCAATAACATTTTGAATTGCTATTGCATGAAAAACGTCGAACTCAAAAGGCAACAAGGCAATGACGAGATCCCATGCACACACAAACATGACTTTACGAGAAGATGGTTCTATATTTTATTGTAAAATAAGCAGGCCAAACATCCTAATTATATAGCAAAACACCAAATCTCATTCAGCAGAACTTGAAGCATGTTAGATTTAGACATGCATGGTTTACTAATATTACTATTTTAAACATCAAAGAACTTCATGGACAATAGTGCATTGGAGGTCTAGGGTTCATCAAGGATGGCTCAATCAACTAATGAGTGCCAAGGCAATAGTGCAGTTTAAAGCGACGACTGTGGAACAACAAAGACAATACCTCTAAAGTCTAGAGCTAGGACAATGATGATAGATGAATGTTTCAGTTTCGGACAGGACAAATGGCAAGACGAGGACCACCAACGAGGGCAAGCACTATGGGTTGATGTCAATGATGCCTCCGGAACTTAGAACAATGACGAAGACACAAAGGAGAGCTTGTGAGGGGACAAAGACGACACAAGGGTAGAGAACATGGGAGGGGAAATAGACGACAAGTGTAGATTGAAACAAAAACAAGGATGGGGGCATTTCCATAATTTTCCCTCTCCTCTAACGAACACAATGTAATGGATACTGTGAATTTTTTTTCCCCCACTCCTCTCCCTTCTTCCATCTCCTCTCCTCTCCAATCTCTTGGGGTGAGCAAGATTTAAGCAACGCTCACTATTTGTTTGTGTTTTGTTTCCTGTTGATGATCTTTTTGCACCCTAGTGACAAACTTAGAGCCCAGGTAAAACAGTTTCATTTTAGCATAGATAGTTATTACTGCACATAACCAAAACACACTCGTTACGTTCCTGCTTCATTCTTGATTTTTATATGACGTAGTAAATTCCCAACCCATGACTTGGAACAAGAAGTTACTACGAACATGACTAATGTTGAGACAGAGCTAATCAGAGTAACTAATCTTGTAAAGTCAAACATTTACAACTGCCAGCCCCCACTTAGTTGAGACTTGAAAGATGTAGACAGCATTTATCGCATTTGAAACTAAGAAAGGCCCACCAAAATCGTGTCAAATCCAGAGGAGGCTCAATTAGGAAAAGATAGCACATGGATTTTTGACATCGAGGGGAATCCAAGGGGACCAACTTAGACCAAACGCAATAGGAATAAGAAGAAGGTAGTCACATCTAGGTAACTCTTTGTGCATTAACACAACCTCACAAATTAGAATATTAACAAAAAGTTAGCCCTGTTCGACATCAGCCAGCTGCCTCATAATTTCCAGTTATTCCCTCATCGATAAAAAGAGGGAGAAAAACGAGCAACCTGTAGGGTCTCTATCGACCGCACACGCCATCAAGTAAGCGCCGTACCGAAAGAGGGGCCACAAAAGCCAGTGACTTCCCCCACTCCACCCACAAATTAAACACGCACCCCTTTTGCCCCACCTCAGGCTTCGACCATTCCTCTCAGAGCACTGAAGGACCCTCACATTACCGCATGCAGACGCCTAAAGGAGGATCAAAGTCATGGAGGCGTTCAAAAAATTTCACCTGCTCGGCGACAACACCGGCGTTGGAATACGACTCACGGCTCTTTGATGTAAGTCCAGTGAGAGTGTAGGCGTATAGTCCTCCTGCAAAGGCGATCGCGGGGATGACCGCTACACTGAGGAGGGCTAATCTCCAAGCCGATACAAAACCTACCACCAGTCCAGCCAAGAAGGTGGAGAGATAGTGGATAAAGTTCCCAACCTGCATACAGTGAGGCACAAATGATGAGGTAGCCATGAAGGAAGGAGATGGAGGGGCTACGACAAGGTTACCTTCTCGCTGATGGCGTCTTGGACGAGAAGGGTATCGGTGGAGACGCTAAAAACTATGTCACCAGTCCTCGCGTCGGTGTCAAAGAATCCGACGTCCTGCCGGAGAACCGCCTCAAGGTACTTACGGCGGAGCGCGCTGGCCTGCCGCTCCCCAGTGTACATCCAGCATGCAATCTCTGCAAGCAAATCATCGAAGGTAAGGCAGTCAAACACGATCCGGAATGAAGGAAACCACCATTGATAGCATTCCTCCCAAACTCCGCACGGTCGTCGAAACGAGAGTAAGCTCACTGGAAATGCTCAGTTAAAGGAAAACAACATTTTTAACTACTCGCCTGCATAAGAGGACACGCAAACCACCAGTCCAAGGTAGACGAAATAGAGAGCAAACTGTGTGTGACAGAGAACGAAAGGGAGGACGATCAGAAGACAAGAAGGTGGATCATTTGAAATGGGGAACGGAGATGAGGCTATGAAGTATGAACTCACCTTGGAGACCTCGTGGGTCATGACGGAGAGGTGATGTTGGTTCTTTCCAAAACCATTGACGAGGTCTCCGAAGAGGAGGAAGAAAACGGGCATGGCGGAACCATGAACGACCGCCCCCACGCTCCCCGCCGCCATCAGAAGGTAGTCCCAACGATCGGAAAAAGAGAATAGTTCGTAGAACGCTGCGCTCTGCTCCTGCCTCTTCTTCTCGCCCCCATCCTCCGCCGCCGCCTTCCCGTCCGTCGCGTCCGCCATCGCAGTGCCTGCACTCTGCTGCTTCGCTTTCAGATCGGCGTCCGGATTTGCTCTACAAGGAGAGCGCTCGGATCAACGCTGCAGAGCACGTGATATCCGCCATTGAAGCTTGAAAGAGGTGTGTGCTTTGCTTCTGCTGTTCTGCAGGTTCTGCTTTGCTTTGGACCACAATCAGACAAAGGAACATAGTTAGCGGATAAACAGATCTCGTTACCTGCGGTGAGCGTGAGAGTGTATTGAATAAGTGTCACCTCCAGGAACGAAAAATACCAGTCAAAATCACGGCCGCTTACGCTCACGATTGACGCTGTCCCCACCGTTCATTCACACGGAGTTGCTAGTAAACGGACAGAAGCACGACAATGGCACAAGGATTCTTTTCGAGGTAGGAATCTGGCCGGCGAAGCATGGGGAGTTAAATTTACATCCATGGGCATGCGAAATTACATATTTATCCCCAAATCTGGCAAAAAAATTACTTCGCCAAGTGTAAAGAACGAGCTGCATACCCAGCAGTCCGCATCAGTGGGTCCCGCATTATGATAATCACAGGTAGAATTTGGGGCGATTTTGTGAGTCCAATCGGTCGATATCAGTTTGAAAAGTCCGGTGGGCTGAAGGTCTGCTTCAGGATCCATCTCCCGCACCTCATCACATCCGTTGATGCTCGAAGAAGGGTATCATCGGACGGAAGAGATGAGCTGGAGTCGTGGGACCCGGGGCAGGTAGTAGAAAACGGACGGGTGGACGTGCGAATTGACGCCACGTCAGGAGCAAGCGCCGGAAAGATCACGTGGGACTGGGAATAAAATATATTTCAATATTTGAATTTTGATTAATCGTGATAACGTTACTGACAAATTCCTAATTGTTTTTTTTAAGGTATTGTTATTAAATAGTTTTAAATAATAACATAAATTAAATATAATTACCTTTTTTACCGTTTTTATTAAAATGCTCAATCAAATAACCACGACACATTATCTGCGGATTATTAATCTGTCCGTTCATCATTAACTACGGATTATCATGCCATCAAAAAATTCGTATACTCCACAATGATAATTCTATTCCTTTCCAACTCCAAAGCACACTTCGTTCACAAACTTTTTTAATTTTTTGAGACTTTTTAATGCCCTTTCCAAGCTATTATTCTTTGATTCCAACCACTCATATTCATTAATATTTTGTTATTAAAAAACATTATTTTCAGCACATAATCATTATTGGAGATTATCACCTTTACTCATATCTAAGATAACATACATCCAAAAATTAAAAACAATGGATGATTTTTTTATTTTAATTAAATTTTAAGTTAGAAGGTACAACCCGAACGATATTATCCATTCACTCACTTTTTTTAAATTAAAAAAAAAATAAAAAAGGGAAGAGTATGGCTAATCAAAAACAAAATCAACTAATGATATGCGCACACATTACACATGGTAGGGACCTAATCACCACCTATGATCAATTTATTTTATCAAATTAATTTAAGTAGTTCTTTGACTAATTGTGCTCCGTAAAGATGTTCTCAAGCACAATTAATTCCAGAGAAATTAAAATTAAAAGGCGATGCTTGATTTCAACTTACACGGGACCCACAAAATAGATATGTGGTAGCCTTTTGACCAGCAAACAATTAATTAACATCACTTGATATATTTTTCAAACTATTATTGGACTTGGAGTGGTCTAGGAAATTTGTTAATTGTTGAATGCAATGAGTGTTGAGGAATGCATCATTGTATAGCACACACTTCACACTCGTTGTGCAGTATCGGCAATGATTGAAAAACACTGTCCTCATGAATGAAATTTATTAAATATAAAATGATAATTGGTCCTGTCAATTTCGGTCGTTTTGATCTCTTTGCTTTCGCAGTATGTCAATGAAAGAATGCATTATATTTTCCTTCAAACTCGCAAGTTCAATCGCGTAATAGGAACTGCTCACTCATCACTGCTGAGGGCAAAATTAGTGCCCTGAAACAGGTGAAGGCCCTTAATGTTAGCACCAAAACTTTACTCTCACTCCTCCATAATTGCCTCATTAACCCAATAATAATTGTTTCTTCCAAAATTAAGTACGTGCCTTGGGAAACATTCAACTTCAAATTCCCCCGAGAAAAATCACCACCAACAGCTCTTTTCTTCGCAATGGAAGATGACTTGTCACTGGCTTACAACCTCTCTTACGACGCATGGGTGATAGATCTCCGCTCCTCGACCCTTCCCCTCGCCTTCTCTCGTAGTGCGCCAACCCAATTCACCGCCAGGAGGAGGCGTGGCCATGATAAGTCATCGTCGTCCTGGGGCTTCTCCAGGCCGCTGTTTGCAAGGTTTTGGGTGGCCACCAGGTCATGGATCAGTGCATGCAAGTTGTGCAGAGTGAGGGAGAGCATGGGCAAAATCGCGGAACAGCCGCAGAGGAGAAGTGTGTGGTTCTACGGCCAAATGGGGCACCAGGACCACGATGAGAAGGTGGAAGCAGCCATTTTGTACTGCAAGAAGACGCTGCAAATGGATGTTGCAACTGCTTCATCTCCTGACGTAGCGTGCTCAATTAGTCGCACCATAAAAATGTAAAATTTATTGCGTAATTAGTTTATGAATTTGGTACGTAATTATTTATCGTCGCAACTACAATGGAAATCTCTTCGTCGGGCTTCATGAGGTGATCTCGTCCATCTCCCACCTCAAGGCATTTGCTCTCACAAGGCGGCCGATGGTGTTGGCTGCGAGCTTGAGGTCGTCGAGGGGGTTCGCCGCCACCGCCCTCTTGTACAAGTAGCTGTCAAAGGTCATCTTTTGCACGTACTCGTCGGCGCACATCTCCACGAACGCTTCCCGCGCCGCGTTCGACCGGTAGAGCACCTTCTGCAATACGTCGAGCACCTTCTGCAATACGTCGAGCACCTTGTAGGTCGGCCAGTACATCTTGACGAAATTCGGCAGGTGATTCCTCAGGTCGCTCTCCTCGATCACCCGGCTGCCGTTCTCCGACCCCTCCTCGATGGCTTCCGCGCACATACGCCGGCTCTTCGCCGCGAAGTAGATCCCCTCGCCGGAGCACTTGGTCACGTAGCCGGCCACGTCGCCGACAAGCGTTACTCTCCCGAGTACTCTGTTTCATGAGTCGGCACTTCAGATCGAGTTAGAATAACAAAATTAGAATAGCCCACGTGGTCGCACTTCGGGAACACCCACCAGTAGAAGTCCGGCGAGACGTCGTCGCCAACGTACATCTCAGCCCGATCCTTGTAGTACTCCATCTTCGCCTCCGGTATCTTCACCCGCTCCTGGAACGCGATTGCGCACTCGTACTCCCCTGTTTCAATCGATTTCGCGACACGCGATTTCGCCCCGTTCGCTCCGAAAACCGCATCCACCTCCTCCGTTCGCCGCTCCCCTGCGCCCTCGCCTGAGTATTCGTTGTACGTGATTCTATAGCTGCCACCGGGAACCTCCGGTAGATCCAGCCGCAGGAACTGCCCGTTGATCACCGAGGTCCCCGCCTCCGCCGCCCGCCCCCGGAGGTACGCGTCCAGCACCTCGCGGCGTACCATCCCGATGTACTCGTGCGGGCCGAGGGTTCTCCCGATGGCAACGGTGACGTTGGAGGGGGAGATCATCTTCATCTTGGTGACGCGCCGGTCGATTAGGTCGAGCGAACCGGACGAGTCCCCGCCTTAACGGGCGCACAATGCATTGTCGAGGGGGTGGGTGTGGCGGCGTAGGTCGGAGAAGGGGCAGAGGGAGTTGCCGGCGGCGGAGCGGAGCGGACCGTAGTGGAGAGAGAAGGCCATACTGTTTCCCCATCGATCTTTCCGACTACGAGTCTGCGACTTTCCGGACTTTGTGTTTACTGGCACCGTGGCACGGAGTGTGAATAGCGTCCCAGTATTTCGTGAATATGGACCGTCAGATGAGATCGTTGACGGTTCAGATTTGATTGGACGAAGCTTAGATTTTGGGCTTTAAATTGTTAGGGCTGAACGTTAATATAGATTACCTCTTCAAAATGTATGATATTAATATCTCTGGTTTAGGAACAGATTCATATTCATTTTAATATTAACCCTTTGATGAATGTCTACTTATTTATTTTTATTTAGTCCCCACAAGGGACTGATAGCTAGTACATGAGTTATTACCATCAACTTATTCATTTTTATTTTTTATATTTAAAATTATATTTTTAATTTTTTTTATAAAATCTGCCGAATAACATCCTTCAAGAAATGAATAGTTATTAATATGATTAAATTATAACACTCATCTGTATTAATAGTTAATATGGATAAGTTATTAAATTATTCAAAATTTTTCTTAATGGGTAAAAAAATATGAGAATATTGGCGGTTATGATGAACTTTCATGTGTACTTTACAAATTTAATCAAGAAAAATTTTTATGGGACTGAACCGATCATGCTAGTTCAATACTACTTGATCTAGTAAATTATTTTTTTAATAATATCATTTGAATCCTTGGTGGATTTAGGAATTAGAGATGGATTCAATTGATCTTAAATTAGTCAAGTTTGCTACGATAGAAGAGGTCGACTTGTGAGCATGTTACCATCTCACCTTTTATTTTTTATATTTCATTGAATATTTTATTTGTATTGAATAATTTTTTTTTATTGTTTATGAAATTATTAAATTAATATACATGATATATAATAGATAGACATTCAAAATTTATAGACCGCTTACATGATGTTAAAAAACGTGACGTTGACAGTGAAATAGAAGTAGTTAGTCTACGAGCGCATATGAGAGTATGCTCTAGTGTCTCGCACAAGATATTAATCCACAATTGTTTATCTCAGACGTCGACATAACTTGTAAGGACATGTCAACGCGGAAAACACATCGATTCGATCGTGACAATGGCAACTAAGAGCAGCCATATAGTGACTACCCCTCTATGAGCAAGGGTTTAGCCACGAAGGGAGTGGTCGTGACAAAAGCTTGCACCGAGACCATGTTAACAAGGCCGTGCGAAAGAGAATAAGAAGGAGAAAAGAAAGAGAATAGTTTTTAAAAAAAACATATATATTA
>JBAMIE010120720.1:0-16181 GCA_037177295.1 Kaempferia parviflora | reverse complement strand
GGTCTGGGGAAGAGTGCTCGGTGGCGGTGGATAGGAGAAATGGGCGCGAGAGCCGGCTAGGCGGTTGGTCCCGGCTGAGCGGACACTTGGGCCACCAATGTAATGGGAGGAATGACCGGTCCTCCGACCATGCAAAGTGTCTGGTCAGTGGGCCCAAGTGGGAATGAGCAGGGTGTCTAGTCGATGGAGTCGAGCGAACTGGGCTAATGGTGCTGAGTCAATGAAGCTAAGACGTTGATTAGATCGGTATAGCCTCTCATATGGAGTAAACCGAACGCTTAATACATGTGGTAACTCTCATGCTCCCCATAACAGTTAAGTTTTGTTGATCCAAGTTTAGCTTGAGAGGTCACTGGAAGAGTGCCACAATGTTGAATCGTCACCGGCAAAGACTGGTCGTCCGTGCTCTGCGTGGCGGCCGCGGACCACCTGTAAGAAATAAGTATACAATATGCACCAAAGCAGGCAGCAAGATGACAGACATATGATTAAAGAGTCACAGTTCAGAAATTTGTATCTGGTTGAAGCGTCGGCATGCCGACTGTCTTTAGAGAATTTATTGTCGCCCTACGATGCAAAGGTTCGCCGGTAAAATCCCCCAAAGATCTGACAACCACTCTCGGTGTTGGTAGGTGCACTCTAAGACGAACACCGCCACACAGACTCAACCTCAAATCGCCAATATCAGTAAGCCTTAAGAGCTATTGATCGATTGAGTTTCGTAAAATTTTTTATGGGTCATCAAGTAAATTCAAAAGGTGCAGATAGATTTTGACGAACAATTCAACATCATAAGGGCATCTACATTGATAGGTGTTATAATACCCACCACATAATCAAAAAATGTGGGGTCCACATGCCACCTACATATTATATTAACACTCTCATTCTTTTACATTCATTTTAACGTTAACACTGATTATTATGAGGTCCACATGTCACATACACGTTATATTAACATATTCATTTTAACATTAACACTCATTATTTTTTATTAAAATAGTCGTTAACTAACTATTGTGTAAATTTACTAACCGTTAATTAATAATTATGTGGATTTACTAGCGTTAACTTTTTTTTTTATTTTAACCTCATCAAAAATACATCACAAATTCAATTTTATTTGTTGATTTCCAATTTTTTTTTATTTGGAGATTGTTTTTATAAATAAAATCTTTATTTTTTAATAAATAAAGCTTCCCTCTTAACGTATTGGTTTTAACTCCAAAAACATATTATAACGTTAACATGTTAACACGAATGCAATACTATAACACCTAAAAATTTTTAAGCAATAGAATTGAATTGAATTACATCAAGAATTAAATTTAATCAGGAATTGAATTCAATTACTTGATTTAGATTGAGTTAGTAAATAATAGAATTAAGTTGAATTTCTTGATTTGGAATCTATCAGAATTGAATTCAATTTTTATATTTTTATCATTTTGTTTTTTATCAAAGAAGAGAAACACATGGAGGAGGACTATTTTAGTCATTGCAACTTCTTAGATGAATTAAATTGAATTTTCATAACAAATAAAACCCCTTTAAGTCTGATTTATTTTGTGGTAATGGAATTGAATTTCAATTCCTTATTAATTTTATCTAAAAAAAATTTATTCAAAATGATCGAATTGATTTCTAATTTTGAATGAATTCAATTCTAACTCTTTCCAACGGGTTGTAAGTGATTTGAACTCCGTATGCATTCAAAAATATCCAATATAAAATCCAGACCCCCCTGGTACAGGACTATGCCCTATCTCTTATCATTACCATCGCCAGGACGAAATCCAGGCATGATTTTGTTTTTACTAGGTATATCTTCCAACCCAGAAATCAGGAGAATGAAAGAATCCAGAGGGTTAAGTATTTAACAAACATTTAGTAAAAGTCAACTGCCGCCTATACTGGGTCATCATTAATTAATCATTATTTCTTGTCTAATCTAAAGTTAAAGAGGTCAAGATACGAATAAAAAGATTAAATCATATCGCCAAATATTAACTGATAAGAATTCCCCATTTAAGAAAATAATTAAAATCGAATTTAAATTAGTCTTTATTTTTTAAAAATAATAATTTTTTTTTCGTAGACAAAGAAAAATGGAAATAAAGTTTTACTTTTTTGCGCCGAATAATGATGACAGCGGCGGTGGCGCGACGTTGACCAAATCGAAGTCTGCCTCTGCCTTCCGCGTTGGTGTTCTACTTCTTCCTCCTCCTCCTCGGGGCTCGGGCCTCCACTTCTTCCTTCTCAGCTCAATTACAGCAATTCCCTCTCGTTACCCTATCGCCACGCAGTTTGGAGCTCCAATTTCTTTGCGGAATCGGGAGACCAAGATTGGTGTTTTGCTTTTTGATCCTTTCGGGGCTTGCTGTAGAGGCAGCGAGGGGGGAAGGCTGAGGTCAGACGAGTAGATGGGGAGCAAGAGATGGAAGGGGTTTCAAGCGGAGGCTGCCGTGGAGCTGCTGAACCAGCTGATGCAGGACAAGCCCCTGTTGCCTTTCTTGATCCCGCTTTTTCTCTTCGCCTGGGCCGTCGAGAGGTGGTTGGTTCCCTTCTCCAACTGGGTGCCGCTTGCTGCCGCCGTCTGGGCTACCATCCAGGTGAGTGGCCGACGCCATCTGTGATCTGTTCCTTTTTTGTTCAAAATCATTTTTGTTGCGGAAAGGTGGCTCATTTTTGATGGCTCGAATCACTTAATTGTTCATTTCGATTGTTTGTTTGTTTCGTTTCTTTTGCTGCCCTTTTTATGGTTCGCATAAGGAAATTTTTTGGGGGATCCAGCTAGATAGTTCTGTATCGAGCTTAGCAGCGAGATCCAAACAGCTAGAACTATAGTTTGTTACCCAGGCCCTTTTTGCTTTGGTGGTTTAGCTCCAGCAAGAACATCGGATTCAGTCAACAAGCTTGCAATGGGCGACGATTATAAGAAACAGATCGTATGCAGTTTGATGTCTTTCTTTTCCTTCTTCTGTTGTTTTTCCTTCTGTCTGCCCCATTGAGCGAGGGTACTCAACTGGAGGAATTACGGCTAGCAATTTCAGGCTCTTCCTTATACGCTCCTATATTAAGTTAAACTCAATAGAGAGTTCCTTTGAAGATCTTCTTGACACCGATGAAAAGGTTAGGATGGCAATTGGTAAGGTCAAATGATTGCTATTAGTTTTGATTGATAGAGGATCTCAAGCTCATGGCTATAGTTCACTATAATAGTCCTTTCCCAACCATCAGTTTGTCTTTGAGCCTCTGTTATCGTGAAGAATGAATTAGTTTTTTCAAGGTAGAAGTAGATCCTCCATGGAAGGTAGAAGTTACAATCAGTGTGTATGCTAATAGAATGTCTCTTGAGAATCAACTAGGTACCTGGAGGTAATGCCCAATTGAAATGCTTTAATTATTGGAGAACATTATGGGGACCATGGAGTTTCATTCCATTATTTCTTGATGCCCACATGTATCCATATCTTTTAATATGCTGACCTCAACCTTAGCTTTCGTCTTTCGTACAAGTAAATCTCATCTGGACAATTGTGTGTTTATTGGAGTTAGAGTTTGGGTAATCAAGGAATGCCAAGGGATATGATACTGAATTGGTAGAAAATTAGGACTCTCAATATATTGCTATAGCATGTAAACCAAGGTATTTTCTCACCCTCGGTACCCTAGTATGTTCATTTGATTTCTTGGTAAAAGTCAAAAGTTATGTTTTACTTTTCTGTACTATAAATTGTTGGACATAAGGATTGTTCCTTTATTCACCTTTATTTTCCTTGCAGTATGGAAAGTTCCAACGCAGGCAGCTCGCAGAAGACATGAATAAAAGATGGAAGCAGCTCATCTTAAATACATCAGTATGCTTCTACTATATTATTGCATTTATCTGATGATTGACAAGTGACTTGTTTGTTAACATTATGCAGCCTAACACGCCATTAGAGCCTTGTGAGTGGTTGAACAAGCTTTTAGTAGAAGTTTGGCCTAACTATATGGAACCAAGACTTTCAAAAAGGTTTTTCTCAATGGTAGAGGTATGTATGTATTTCATTTAGGTATTCTATACTCTAGAAAAATCCTTGGGGGAGGAGAGGAGAGCTCCAATTTCTAGAAGCTCTCTCTCCATTTACCCTGGTAGATAATCAATGGTTCAATTGCCTCTCGGTGAGCAAGGTCTTCTCCAAATCATGTCCACCTCAAATCGGGTGGATGCAACATCTTCTCCAGTTTGATAATGAAATCCCTAGTTTTCTGTTCATTATGAAATCCCTCTCAGGAGCACCAAAAAGGAAGGGGCATTTTAAAGTTTATTATATGAAAATATTCTGTTCATTATGTCCTGCAATCAACTTATTCTATTTCAGAGACTGCCATCGTCCTGAAAATGTTCTAGGGGAAAATTTTCATGTGTCATCACTCCCATGACTGAAATACCCTAATAAACAACCAAACCGGTGTACTGATAACCATCTGAAACGAGCTTTGAGTTTTGGTATAGGTGCAAATTTTCAAGAAATGTTGACAAGTTAACTTTTTCTTCGTGCTGAGGACTTGAAAAAGTGGGGAAAGCCTGTAAATTGGATTTTTATAATCCTAATGAACCCAATCATATACAAAATGGTAGTCGAGACTATATGCATGCACGCACAGATAATGTTCTATGGTGAAGCAATTTCAAAGGGTAGGACTATATGTGTCTTGGCCTTCTTGTATACACATACCTATCAGGAATGCTTTTTATCCACTTCTTCACTTCTGCATCATAAACTATAACCAGTATATGAAGGGCAGCACACTTCTGTGCATGTTACATGCTAAGAGTAATTAGGAAGTTGGCGAAATGTATAAGAGAGTTTTCTGCAAGACAATTTTTGAACTGTACATTAGCTAACTGATTTTTTTAAAACATTTTGCAGAGGAGACTAAAGGACCGGAAACCAAAGTTGATTGTAAGTACATACTTAATCATGCTTATAGGTCATTAAGGCTCTGTTGCAGAAGAGTAATAACTCACCCATTCATCCAAAGATACTATTGCTGCAGGAAAAGATAGAACTTCAGGAGTTCTCACTAGGTTCTTGTCCACCTAATTTGGGACGAAATGGCATGCAATGGATTTCTTCAGGTGATCAGGTTTGAGATTTGAATTCTGCTTAATTATATCTAGGATTTTCTTAATTGTCGTAATCAGGATTTAATAATAATTATAATTAACTCGAAATGGCAAACAGGCATAAGACTGCTAGCGTAGCAAATAGTTTTGTAATTAGTCCAGGGCTGTAGTTCCACCATAAGAAACTAAGGTGGTGCCAATCGATAGACTTTTCTTTATGTTGATCTTAAAAAGTTGTTATGGAAACTATATTTTTATTCCTCAGCATTTTGCCACTTATGCCAAATACTTATACAATCATCATAATGATATGCAGTTCCACAATTTCTGGTCTTATCTTGGTGTCCATCTTATATTGATGGTATGAGGTTAGGTTGGGTACCGCCTTGTCCTGGACAAGTTGAGGGAATGAAAATGGTTCTAATTACTGCATAATTACAGTTAGGTTTGGTTTGCTTTTACTGTGTAATAGTTTGATCTACAATCATTGGTAATGATGGGAAACACTTGAACAAAATGAACATTTATCCTACTAACATACTCTATAAGGTACAATCACAAGGAAGAAATGATACCTTTATCTGACAGCTCAAAGAAATTAAATTTGTTTTTGTAGATAGATGCTTTGTTTAAACCAATAGTTGAAACACAATATAAGTAAAGGCACAGAAAATGGGAAAAAAAACAATCTAGCTGTAAAATATGTCAAATTAGTTATAGCACCAAACTCGAATTGACTATATATTTTGGATGAGTTTTTCTGCTAATTAAATCTATTAGATATGATTAGCGCTTGTCCTACACTGTAATTCCTTTTTCAAATACTTGACACTTTGTTCCTTTTCTTATTATACTTCCTCTATTGCATACTTTGTTAGTTCGCATTAAATAATAGAATACATTTGAGATACCGGACTGAGTATTCACAAATTTTCTTCACTTACAGCAAATCATGCGATTGGAATTTGATTGGGATTCTGTTGACATGAGCATATTGTTGCATGCTAAGTTGGCAAAGCCATTAATTGGAACAGCTCGTATTATCATCAATAGCATTCACATCAAGGGAGATGTATGGAAGATTTTTCCCTTCCCTAGTTTTGGTTCTCTTTGTAGTACTTTGCTGTTGCTAGATACTTTTAATGGCTAAGTATTATGTTCTTTAAATGCAATTTGTGACATTTATGGACCATTGGAGTTGAGATACCAAAGAAACAGTATGAATGTTTTTAAGTTTCTTATTACTGCTTTGGTTTGATTGCCATTTGAAAGTTGACATATCCACTTGACCTAGTTTTCTATTAATTTTCATGTCACAAGGGTCTGTCAAATATCAGTTTGAACAAGCTTTATACTGCCATATAATAAATCACAACTGTGCTAATTATCTAGCTTCAATTGTTAACAAATATATCGGTGCTGTTAATGCCTTACAAGTTCTATATATGCTGAAATATATTAGTTACCTTGTAGAATACAAGTTATGTCAGATACTGATCACTAGTTCTTCCATATTCAGTCTCTATCATACTAATGAATACTATTGACTGCTACAGGTTTATGTTATGTATAAGCTGAAATTAGAATGATCTTGAGAATACACTTGTATCTCGCTTCGGCCTTATGTCAGATCTAACTTGTTAGCCTTTACTGTATTAATATATGCTATTCTCAACTGCTAAACACTATCATATTGTCTTGTTGAACCAAGGACCACTCTTTCTTTTTTGATGTTGCAGTTACTCTTAAGACCAATTCTTGATGGTCAAGCTGTCCTCTATTCATTCGAATCAACTCCTGATGTCAGAATAGGTGTTGCATTTGGAAGCGGTTCTAGCCAGACACTTCCTGCTACAGAGCTACCCGGTGTTTCCAGTTGGTTGGTGTGTTTCTCATTTATGATCCCAATTCTAGAGTTGCCAACAGTATTTCATTTTCCAAGCTTCAATTTCCTATATAAGTTGATCCTCTCATTACATGTTCTTTCCTTTATCATTATTAGGTAAAGCTTTTCACAGAAACAATAACTAAATTGTTAGTTGAGCCTCGCCGCCATTGCTATTCTTTGCCAGTCGTGGAGCTACATAAGAAAGCTGTTGGAGGTGTACTGTCTGTTACCGTAGTCTCAGCCAGTAATTTAGGCAAGAATAACATAATGATCAACAATTCAGAAACTCACCGAGGCTTTAATGGAAGCAGTCAATTGTCAGGAAATTTTGGGAACAAGACATTGGTTGAAGTGGAAATTGGTAATTTAATAAGAAGAACAACTGTTAGTAATGGTTTGAACCCAAGATGGAATACTACCTTCAATATGATTCTACATGGAGAAAGTGGAATTCTCAAATTTCACCTTTACGAAAGGAATCAAAGCAGTGTGAATTTGAACTACTTGACCAGCTGTGAGATAAAGGTACTGGTGTCAATACCAGATTCCAAAATTTTATTGGTTATTGACATGCGATCGATCTAACACATTAATAAATTCCAATGACCGGGTGCAGATGAAGTATGTTGCAGATGATTCTACAATGTTCTGGGCGATAGGACAGGGATCTGGAGTGGTGGCAAAACAAGCTGAAAACTGTGGGACGGAAGTAGAGATGACCATTCCATTTGAAGGATTTAGCCAAGCGGAGGTACATATTCTTTTTCTAGGACTTTAGTAAATGTTATCTGTCATTGTCAAAATATAACCAATTTTATGCTTATTTGCATAATCATTGCATCACATCTATTGATGTCAATCGGTAGTGGTTTTGTGTTAGGCTTGTGAACATTACTGTTGTCCTTACCTTGAGGATCTCGCTTGTCAAGAGACAATTCAACTTTCATAACTCAAAAGCTTCCCTAAGTTTTTTCGCCCTGCTTTCAGTTAACTCAGTTGTTCTTGCTTCCTGTAATTCTATACAAGAGTATTGAATTGTCAACTATTCACGGTTCAATTTGTATAGCTTCTCGTCCACAAAATTTCTGATGTGATTTCATTTATTTCAGCTGACAGTTAAGCTTGTTCTTAGAGAATGGCAATTTTCAGATGGTTCTATTATCTTGAATAAATCTGCGAATAGTACCCCTCAGCTATCTGCTTATAGTCCACACTACCTTCAGACAAGAACAGGAAGAAAGCTTAAAGTAACTGTCCTCGAAGGAAGGAATCTGACCACTAAAGATAAATCTGGGAAATGTGATCCCTATGTTAAGCTTCAATATGGAAAGGTTGTCTGAACTCGATATTGAGCTCCTCTTGTTACTGAATATGTATTTGCATTATAATAATGCTTCTAACCCGCAAGTGTTTTATAGGCTTTTTATCGAACAAAAACCTATCCTAATACTACAAATCCAGTGTGGAACCACAACTTTGAATTCGATGAAATATTAGGAGGTGATGAGTATCTCAAGATCAGATGTTATAGTGCAGAGATCTTTGGAGATGAGAACATAGGAAGCGCACGAGTGAACTTGGAAGGAATTTCAGATGGTTCGAGCAGGAATGTCTGGATTCCTCTAGAGAAAGTTAATTCTGGTGAAGTGAAGCTCCTAATAGAAGCACTGAAAAATGATGAGAATGAAAATTTAAAGGTATGCGGTTAATACTTAATACTCTTCCACCATACCTTGCGTAAAAAAAGAAGAATGAAAATTTGTGTGCTTGTTTGGTTTGAGTTTTCATATCTAACATATGTGACTCGTAAATTTGCAGAATCCTGGAATGAAACAGGGATCTGGCTGGATTGAATTAGTACTCATTGAAGCTAAGGATCTAATTGCTGCCGATATAAGGGGAACAAGTGATCCCTATGTGAGGGTACATTATGGGAATTTGAAGAAACGAACAAAGGTAATAAAAAAAACTTGTTCTACACAGTAGTTTTGGCATGATAGAAATCTGATTTTTTTTTTTAATCTTGATTCATTCAATCAGCAGATATTCCGAAGAGAAAACCTATATCTTAGTCAATTGTTGCTTGTGAAGAGTCCCAAAAGTTATTCTCATTGGTCATACTGAATTCGTCACATTTATCCTACTCGATATTTCATTGGGTGATGCATCTTTAATAAACTTATCTTGAGACTTGAGACATCACCTGAAACAAACCAATTCCAGATATCCTCTTCTATAGGTTTCATTGTTGACGCCCTGAAAATTATCCTTGTTAACTTCTTGCATATCTCATTTTACGTTATCTAATTTATGCATTCACCTTTCAGGTTATCTACAAAACATTAACTCCACTGTGGAACCAAACATTAGAATTTCCTGACACCGGCAGTCCCTTAACTTTGCATGTTAAGGACCATAATGCTTTGCTGCCGACATATAGTATAGGGCATTGTAAAGTTGAATATGAAGGCTTGCCACCAAATGAAACAGTCGACAAGTGGATTCCTCTTCAAGGAGTAAAGAATGGGGAGATCCACGTGAGAATAACAAGAAAAATACCAGAGCCACAGAAGAAATCCAACTCGGATACTGTTATTTCTCCATTTGGCAAAGCACATGAGATATCTACAAAGGTAAGAAATTTCTTTGTTTAGTTTTATCTTTTAATAATTTATCAAATAATAAATATGGATACTTTCTTTGGCATATCTTTAAAACATCGTATGTAGCTAATTCTGGGGTATGCTACCAAATGAGAAAGCTTGAAAAAAAGCAGTGATTAAATATTGCTTTAGGTATTGATCTCAAACACAGTTGGAACAGTATGTTGTTACTGCTCATCTGATTCACATCAGTTTCTCTGTGCTAATGTACATTTGTCATATGAATTTACCTTCTGTACATGGTTATAGATAATCTCTTTGACTCTTGATGAGCCATAATCTCAATTCTCTTGAACAAGATAATTAGATTTTGCTTTATATTGAACCATCATCATTTTGTATTCTTGTTTATGCAACTAAATTGCACAATCTTGTAATGATGTTTGACTGTTTGTCAATCTCACTTGACTCTCCTTGAAAGGACTTCGATCTCAGATTGTGTTGGAAGAAAAACAAAAAAAAAAAACTCAATATGCTTGTGTTGCGCCTATGTACCAATCTCAACATATTATTGAAACTGTCTCTCACCACTATTGCTTTATACCACATGAGGCTTAGATCCATGAAATCGATAGCTTTAGTCAACTCTGTTTACAAAATACTATTTTGTTAGTTGACAATACAAGTTTTAGATTTATTAGAGGTATTCTTATAGAGTTCTCAATTTTGAATGAATCTCTTCATGAAAGAGTTTGTGGGTATTTATTATTAAAAATACAAGAAGATTGTGCTTCTACTTAACCTAGGCTACTAAATTGTTCTACAGATTTGCATGGACATTGACAAAGTTTGTGATGTAGTATCTTTTGTTAGTGTCCAAATCTTCTTCACCTAACCTATGATTCTAGTTCTAAGTGGACAGTGTAATCCATTCTTCTCTTGAATGCCAAGTTTTGTCCTGCTAGTGTTTGCATGTGCATGTAAGCATATCGTAGCAAGTGAAAACCAGCTCTCTAAGCCTATGAAAATTTCTTCCTGAATGCTCAGGTTTTACTCGATCTGTATTCCATCTTCCTACAGATATGTTGAAGCTTTATCACTAGCTCTATCTGTTTCTAAGTAAAATTTGTTTGTTTTTCTGTTTGCCATACATAAATTGCTGTTTTATTTCCTTTCTGCTCTCCCCGATTACGTAATGAACTCTTCAATCATTTTAAATTCAGATGAGAGACATGGTGAAGAAATTACAAGGACTAGTTGAGGACGGTGATCTAGAAGCGTTATCGCTTGCTTTGAGTGAAGTAGAAAGTGCGGAAGACGAACAGGAGGAATACATGATTCAGCTTGAAAGAGAGAAGTTTATGATGATCAACAAAATCAACGAACTTGGTCACGAGATCACAAGAACGGCCTCTAGCCCCGCCAACATACAATATTGAGCAATGAGTATGTTCTTTGGTTTGTCTTCTACCCCATTTTCGTTCCATTTTATTCGAACTTGCGAAATATTATAGGCGATGAAGGCTTTCTAAGAGTTCAAATACTAATGAATATAAACATATTTGATTTTGTTATCTAGGTGTAAGTTGCGCGATAGCATACAGAAAAAAAAATACAAGACTAATTGGAGACATTCGATTCAGTGACAGATTGCTGATTGTGTAGGTATCTTTATATTGTATAGCAACCGATTGAACTTGGTGATGTGAATGAATATTGTACAGAATCATGAGATATGAGAGATTCAAGATTATATTGAACAGAGTTGCTGTATGAAATTGTTTAATGTTCCTGTTGAGGTTGGAGATTCCTTGCACATGCAGTTAGATGCATGAAAGTGTTAGGAGAGCCTTGGCATAACATTAAAGTTACTATATAATCACGAGTTTAAATCACGAAAACAACCTCTTATCATAAATACAAGTGACAAGATCAATAATACACGAACACGTTATAATACTTTGAGTTTGCAATGAGCCTAGTAGCAAAAGGTGAATCTTAAGATTCAGAAATGAGAAGCCTTCAAAAAGGCTAGGAACATAAGACTTCTAAACTCCCCATCCATTCACAAGTGGGAACCATAAATCAGTACAACTATTAGTAACAAAACAGAAAATTGATCGCCTCTCTAGGCCTGTCTACAACAGCTACACATTAATTTATACTTTTGCATCATGCGCCATTCTCCATCTGGCATCATCAAACAAAGGGAGTGAGTGGCATCTGGGTGAAGGAAAATTTTGATCACAGATTGTGGTTCGAGCTAATACGGGTGAATCGATTGTTGAGGCGGCAGTATGCTCTGGCTTCCGGAAGACATATAGGGTGGTGGAAGATGGCCGCCCTGTCCTGGCCTCGAATATTCTGAAGGACCGTGCATGTCCATGACATGATCAGGAACACCCAACATTGGATCGTGCGATTTGACTCTCGCTCCAGGGGCCTAAAGGCACAGAAGATTATAGACAACCAACATAAGCATGACCCTGTTTCTAGATGCAAAAACCTCTACTATTAGTAGTTGAAGATAATCTAGGAGCAAATAGGTATCACACCAATAGACAAACATGTATAAAGATATTAAAATATTTTATAAGCAGAAAAGTTAAATCTATTAATGTGGATGGTATAAGGGACTGAAGGCAGACACCAAAATATGTCACTAGAATAAAAAAAAATAATCTAGATTATTTGAATGTTACTAGTAATGTAATCATTCATAAAATCCAATTAAATGTCAAATTCAAATAGACAATCATAAATAGTTGATTACTTACAAGATTGGCTAATACAAACGACTAGGGGATCCATGACTACATAACCAGTTTGATGAGGTTCACATACCCCGCCGTGTGTGCGCATGTGTAATTGCAAGATTTAAGTTGATTCCATGGAAAGTGCTCAGGCTTCTTCAGCAGGTGACACAAGGCAGCATCTTGAGTCGATCCCTGTGTTCTATTAGGCCAAAAACGACACTCTCTTCTCTCACATGTGTTCTCTGCCTCCGCCAACGACAACAGTACCCTCACAATTTGTTATTTTTAGAGGTTCAACTTGTTATAGTTAATATTATAGGTATCATGTTAAACAGGAAGTGGGTTCAGATTTGGTTGAATGCCTGCGGGTAGTGAGGAGTTGGGTACCCATCACAGGCATTGTGAGTCAGCGCAAAGAAAGACCTAACATTTGCTGATTCAAATTCTACATCAGAATCTTATACAATCATATCAAAATCCTAACGATCGAGTCAGAGGAATTCATTTACAAGCTATTGGCAGTATTAAGGAATATTACCATGAGAAATTATATTACGAAACTATATGTTATTACAATACCTGATGAATATCAAAATTGCTAATATCAGCTCTGCCAACTGAAGGGGCCCCGCCATAAGGAATGTTAGGTTCAACAGGGGCATTGTAATTAGTGTTCCTAAAAAAATAAGACAAATTTGAGAGATAAAAGCATTTTGAGAACAAGCTCTTGCCATCTGAGCGGCCTCAATAAAGAAGAGAGACAGGTACTATACCCAGCAGCAGCTGATGAATGGTAGTATGGAGCTTCATATGATTGTCCATAAGCCTGAAAGAGAAAAGACCATCTTCAACTCCAAAGGAGCGATGTAAATATAGGATACAAATACAAATTAATTTAATAACACTAAATATAAGTAACCATCAAACACGATGATGATCATGGTTACATTTAATAGATATGTTGCAGCAGGTTATGACTTTATTGAGCTCATTCTCACCAAACTTGACCCACAAGGAAGTCAGGCTTTCTAAATCGGACTTTGACAGTACTGTCAACTAGTAAGTGAATTGATGGATTTGCATCTGCTTTGTTTGAAGGAAGACTACAAAGATCAATATGGTTTTAACTTTAAACTCTACTGACAAAAAAAAACAAGTTTTTTTTTGACACAATAGATGGATTTACATCTGCTTTGTTTGAAGGAAGACTACAAAGATCAATATGGTTTTAACTTTAAATTCTACTGAAAAAAAAAACAAGTTTTTTTTTGACACAATAGATGTAAGATACACTTGAGTCAAGACTTGGTTATTGACCAATCCCATGAACTAACATATGTAGATGGGTAATGTCTAAATCAACCAAATTTGATTCAAGATTGAGCTAACTACTCGAGTGCACCATCCATTCACAGGTTCTTATTACCAGGTACAACAAAGCTGAAATGAATGAGTAATGCACATAAATAAAATAGCGTTCTCCGTAAGCATGTCAATGGTGTCTAAACCATGAAATGACAGGCATCAACAGATCAAACATCGAGGATTTTTTACTGTGTCATCCAATGCAGAGGGTAGGCTTAGTAATACTAAACCAACTGCAAAATAGAGAGTTCTCTTCTAAACCAGTGCAAGCAAATATTTTGATCCACAGTCGTTAAGTAAACTAGCAATTTGGAGTACAGAATCAATGCTCCAAGAAGAGCTTGTAGAGACTAGGAGATGATGTGCAAAACTGTACGTTCACACATGTACATATGGAGAAAATCATAAAGAAAACCAAAGGTTGCAGGGATCATGGATTCCATGAAAGGTACTTGAAATTATAGCAGATAACAGACATTAGGAGCCAAGAGACAACAAATCTATGCTATCGAGTATGCAAGGATTTTGAATTTGGAAGGGAAAAAATGCCAGCCAAGCCAAAACAGAAAGAAAAAAAAAAAAGGAGAAACAAGTATATTAGAAGCTACCTTCCGGTAATCATACCCAACAGATTTCTCAGGTTCAAACATGCTAGATGATGAAATTCCCCTATCAGGAAATCTTTCAGTAATATAACCACGAAAATGGCCAGGTCGTGCAGAACCCAAATCTGCATCTCCAGCTGATGGTGCACCTCGACGAGGAATTCTTTCAAAAGGAGGAACCCCACGAAAAGGGCCTGCAGGTGCAGGGTTAGAAGAAGAATTCCCACTTCGAAAAGTTCTTGCTCTGAGCCTTGAAGAAATCTCCACAAGTGCATCCCAAGCAAAATCTCTAGGTCCAGAGATCTGTTACAAAAGATGTGATAAGTGCCACAATTCAAAGGAAAGCAAAAGACATCCATTCTTACAATTGCAATAACCCAATACTGGCAGAACACCCATTGTGGAAATAGGAAGGGAATCCAAATATAAATGTATGTAAAAGTAGGCTGGCCGGGAGTGATAATAGTGAAACAGCACCTGTACTAGTTCTTCATTTGCAGATGTATATTTTGGCTTGTCGTCCTTGGAATAAACACGAATGTCTGCTCTAGTTCGTCTTCTCATTTCTGTTATGACGTCGCCTCCTTGTCCAAGTATGCAACCGACTTTACTTGATGGGACAAGAAGCCGTGTTGTGATAGCATCATCATCAGAGTTTGAACTTGTCTTATTTTGAATCTGAAGAGCAGCTTCGATTGTAGGAGATCTTGTCTCCCACGGAACCTACAATTTTAATGAAAAGCCGATTCTCCACCACCCAACATCAAAAATCTAAAGAATTCTATTTACCAAGATTTCACACATCTATGTTACTAAATGGTAGATTACCTCCTTGCATGAAATATTGATCACACGTTCTTCAGCATCAGGTGCAGTGTCCTCAACCTGAATCCGAGCACCTGTTTGTTGCTCTAATTGTCTGATATTCGTCCCACCCTTGCCAATCACTCCACCAATCTTCACAGTAGCACACAAAATTCTCATGGAGAATTCTTCTGCCATTTCACCCTCCTGGAAACTGATTCTGTTAAAACTACCTGGAGGATATCTCGGTGGCTCATCTAGATACCTGTTGAACCTTGAGACTGTTGGTGGATCGCGGACATCAGAGTAATATGGAGACCACACTCGATTTCTCTGAGGCAATGGAGTTGGGATAGATGAATCTGAACGATAAGAACCTCGGGTACTGGCATATATGATATCTTCCAAAGGAGGATTTTCTTTATTAGGATGCTGATGCAGCAAAGCTGATATTCTGTATAGAGCCTTCTTTGCAATAGATGGCACTCCTGATACCTGGGAAAGAAATGCAAACATCACTTACCAAGCTGATAACAGCCAGGCTAAACAAGTAAAATTTTGTTGATAAAAAAATAAGAAACTGGAAAAAGGTGCAAAGATGAACTGTGGTCATGTATAAACAACTAGTGAAATATGATGACCTTCATCTAGAGACTTTGCTATTAAAATGTTTGGGGTTCAGTTCCCTGCCGGAAGAGTAAAGTTTTAGTACTGTATCCTGCCTATACTTGGCACACTTTGGCGCACATCAAAAAGAGTATTATTTAAATAATCTTTAATTCAATTGCACTTAGTTTATTTATTTCTAAAAATAACTCCAATAATTAGATAATTAATTAAACTAAATTTTATAGTAACATATTATGTCGACCAGCCAATACTCAACATACTTCAAAATGTGACAAGGTGTGTCTAGATGAATTTAAAAAGGGGTTTACTAATTTAATCTGTTTAGGCTTTAAAAGTGAATTATTATTATTATTATTATTATTATTATTATTATTATTATTATTATTATTATTATTATTATTATTATTATTATTA
>JBAMIE010120511.1:0-16183 GCA_037177295.1 Kaempferia parviflora | reverse complement strand
AGATCATCATAAATGATTAAAGTGTGTCGTTCACGATACATAAAATATTCAGCCAGAGCTGCTCCTGTATAAGGAGCGAGGTATTGTAATGCAGCTGGGGAATCCGCCATTTCGGCTACCACAATAGTGTACTTCATCGCCCCGCTTTCTTGGAAAGTGGTCACTACCTGAGCTACAGAAGATGCTTTTTGACCAATAGCTACATAAACACATATTACATTTTGTCCTTTCTGATTGAGAATCGTATCCGTGGCTACTGCTGTTTTACCGGTCTGTCTATCCCCAATAATTAATTCACGCTGACCACGTCCTATAGGGATCATCGAATCAATAGCAATAAGTCCTGTTTGAAGGGGCTCATAAACGGAACGTCTCGAAATAATACCAGGCGCGGGGGATTCAATTAACCGAGATTCAGAAGCTGAAATTTCACCCCGACCATCAATAGGCTTAGCCAGGGCATTTATAACACGACCCAAATAAGCCTCACTCACTGGTATCTGAGCAATTTTTCCTGTTGCTTTTACAGAACTTCTCTCTTTGATCATCAAACCGTCACCCATTAATACAACACCAACATTATTTGATTCTAAATTCAAAGCAATTCCTATTGTACCCTCTTCAAATTCTACTAATTCACCCGCCATTACTTCATCAAGACCATAAATACGAGCAATGCCGTCGCCTACTTGAAGGACGGTACCTGTATTTACAATCTTTACTTCTCTAGTATATTGCTCAATACGTTCACGGATAATATTACTAATTTCGTCAGCTCTAAGGGGTACCATGAGTCTTTTTGAATTCTTTTTTGGAAGCAAAAAAATAATGCCTATAGTTAGTTATAGGAGAGTAGTAAAAAAGGGGCTAATCAGTTAGTTCTTTCATCACCCCAAACATAGCAATATTAGCACTAATTGTACGTAAATGTAATTCATTATTCAAACAACTATTCAGAGTTCCTAGAGCTCCTTGTAAAGCTTGTTGGAAAACCCGTTGCCGGACTTGATTAATCACTCTTTCTTGTTCAAAAAGAATGGTTTCGTTTTTGGAACTTTCTAATTTTTCCAAAAATCTATAAGTTGAATTAATCCAATTCAATTTGTCTCGTTCTATCTCAGAGTATCCATTTACTCGATACTGATCTGCCTCCATTTCCACTTTCCGTAAGCGGGTGTGGGCTTTTTCCAGCTGTTCAACAGCCCCCCTTCGCAATTCTTCTGAATTTCGAATAGTATTCAAGATCTTCTGTTTTCGATTATCTAATAAATCACTTAATGAAAGTAGATTATCTTTCCATTCATTTTCATTTCCAAAATTCCATAATCCCTTCCCGAACCAAACATGAATCTTTCGATTCATTTGGCTCTCATGCTCAATTACTTAATTGAGAGAGAATGAATTCCCATATATTATATACTTTTTCTATTTTTCACGTAATGAGCCTATCCTCTCCCCCTTTTATCTATTCCTATTTCAAAATATTGATCTCTGTTCATATTTCACAATATTGAAACTGATCAATAATCATAATCCAATACTCAAATATTCGGAGGATTCTTCTGACAAAAATATATCAAATATAGAAATATATCAAATCAAATATATATATTTGTTTGTATAATATAGAATTCAGAATTAATAGAAAATTTCTAATATTTAATATTGTAATTGTCAGCAAAGTTGTTTCTTTTTTTTCTTTCAAATCCAAAGAATTCTTCTCACTTTATACATAGGTCATCAATTCGGCATTGTAAAAAAGACCCAAATCATTTTATCGACATGAGTGTTTTATATCGAAAAAAATTCGAACTATTCGTTTTGATTTCTGTATTGTATAAAAAAAACTCTTTATAACCTATGTATTTATAAACTAAACATAGTAGTAGAAAGAGTACTATGCTGCATCTGAACTTCAAACAGTTTGGCTTTAACCATATTAATGGTCACAAATTATTGGTTAATAGAGAATCAAAGTCGATATACCAATGAATGAATCACGAAATGCTATGGTTCTTAAATATGATTTTTGAATTTATTCAGAAGTAATTCGCGGGATCATGCACTCTTTCCTAGTTCTAACAAAAAAAGTACAGCTGGGTGGATCCAGCCTATTCTTGAAATAAACAACTCGCACACACTCCCTTTCCAAAAAAGATCAATACACCAAGCACTACGCTTAGATTTATTGGATTTGTTGCTAAAATATCGGTATTTAACCCGAAACTCCCGGCGGATGGCCAGTGACCTAAGGAAACGAAAGAATCGGTTACATTTTTTTTCATATGATCTCCTATTTTCTTTTAGATGGACTAAAAAAAAAGAACTCTGTCCCTTTTTGTATTATATCACTTTCAACTCTTTTTTTATTTTTCCTGTATATTTATATATTGATTATTGATTTTTTATTTATTTTAGTATTTATTTTGTTAATTTTAATTTACCTATACAGAATCAAAAAAAGATTCTATTTCCATAGAAATGTATTTTTTTTTCATTTCAATGAAAAAAAAATTCCCAAAAATAATGATCATTATTAGAATTAGGGACCAGGTCTCATGTCAATGGCGAAAAACCTCAGTTCTTGCAATACTCCTTAAATAAACATAAACTAAAAAGGCTTTCCTTTGAACTAAGATAAAGGGGGAAGGAAGAAAGCGAGTCAGTACGGTAATTCCTCATCCTCAAATTAATCCTTCCCATGTATTATTGTCCAACGAATAAGTAATTGTAGGAGTGAAATCTTGATATACTTTGAAAAAGCAAAGAGTAAGTCTTAATCCATAAAAAAAAATACAGAATTCTCATATTTATAGGACTAAACAAAGGGATTGGCAAATAAAAGGGCCAATGCTACAACCAGACCATAAATTGTTAAGGCTTCCATAAAAGCCAAACTAAGCAATAAAGTACCTCGTATTTTTCCCTCCGCCTCGGGCTGTCTTGCAATACCTTCTACAGCTTGGCCCGCAGCAGTGCCTTGACCAATCCCCGGTCCAATAGAAGCAAGTCCGACAGCTAACCCAGCAGCAATAACGGAAGCGGCAGAAATCAATGGATTCATGATAAGTTCCTCACACCAAAATAAAGAAATGGTTAATGATACAATCATCCAATGAGTTTTGAGTTAATTATTCCATCGCTAAGATTCAACCAGCTGAAGTAACTCAAAACTTGGAATTGAAAATTGAAGTAATAATATTGATTATTGAACTCTCAGAAAGAACTATTTCCATATCTCTTTTTTAGTTCCTATCCACAGGATTTTTGTGAATCCATACATACAACCTTTGTTCGTTCACTTCTGTTTTCCAACCCATTATTTGAATTTTTCATTATTTGTCTTTAGTTCATTTCATCTATTTATTGATTCAATTTCGAATCAAAGACGAAACAGAAGAACTCCTATTGGAATCCCTATCTAAATTCACAGCAGTCCGATGCGATGGATTAGATATATTTTGAGTTCATATATAACTAGTATATATCTACTATCACATATACGCGTCTTTCTTCCATAATGGAAACCGACTACTCTACTCCTATCTTAGATTCAATCGGATTCTCAAATTTTTCTTCAAAGGATGCGCAAGAGTTAGTGTATAGCCATTAACTTACATATACCTAATTCTAACCCTTTTCCTAAAAAATCACATTTTTTTGAATCTTGTTTTTTGTAAATTCGTCTCTTCCTTTTTTTTATCATTATCTCACATGGATCTAATCTAAATTAACGAATTCATTAGGCCGAATCATTGCATAGAAATAAAAAATAACAAACAGTAGTATTTAGTAGTATTTAATTGAGCTAAGTTCATGCAATTTTTTATTTCTAAAAATTGGATTTTAGTCAATCATTGAATTGAATGAAATCGACTGAAATGGGAATCATTCTATAGAACAGCTTTTTTAAACTCACACGCCATAAATTGATATCAAAAAAATTCCTATTCAATATAGGACTCAAAATATTGAAATTGAATAAACAAAACAATCAATGTAAAGAGAGAGTTTTCATTGGAGGGAGATATGATATAAATAAATCAAAATGGACCAAATCCGGATTTTAGGAAAAAGATATTTTCGATCTCTTTCCTTTTTTTATTATTAGACTTTAGAACTAACATCATTTACTAATAGCTGAATCTTTTTTGCTATTATTCTAGATTGTTGTATTTGTATATTTATGTTGCCTAAGTATAAACAAATTATCTTGTTGAGTTGCGCATCCATTGCTTGGTTGGACGAACTCAGTTTAAGTTAAAAAAAAGACTAGACTATTTCAAAAACTCGTCAATGATGATCCTCCACGGATTCGCCTATATAAGCCGCAGCTAAAGTTGCAAAAATAAGAGCTTGAATCCCACTTGTAAATAATCCAAGGAACATCACAGGTATAGGAACTACTAAAGGTACTAAAGAAACAAGAACAAGAACTACTAATTCATCGGCTAATATATTCCCGAAAAGTCGAAAACTAAGCGATAAGGGTTTTGTGAAATCTTCTAAAATGTTAATGGGTAAAAGAATTGGAGTTGGTTGAATGTATTTACTAAAATACCTTAATCCTTTTTTTGAAAGACCCGCATAGAAATATGCTATTGACGTAAGTAAAGCTAAAGCAACAGTAGTATTTATATCATTCGTGGGTGCGGCTAACTCTCCATGAGGTAATTCTATGATTTTCCAGGGTAAAAGAGCACCCGACCAATTAGAAACAAAAATAAATAGAAACATAGTTCCAATAAAAGGAACCCATGGACCATACTCTTCTCCAATCTGAGTTTTGCTCACATCTCGAATGAATTCAAGAATATATTCGAAGAAATTTTGACCGTCAGTTGGAATAGTTTGTGGATTCCGAACAGCGATAACGGCAGAACCTAATAAGATAGCAATTACAACCCAAGAAGTAATAAGTACTTGGGCATGGACTTGGAAACCCCTTATTTGCCAAT
This sequence comes from Kaempferia parviflora, assembly GCA_037177295.1. Taxonomy (NCBI): domain Eukaryota; kingdom Viridiplantae; phylum Streptophyta; class Magnoliopsida; order Zingiberales; family Zingiberaceae; genus Kaempferia; species Kaempferia parviflora. Next base: position 11,225 of record JBAMIE010120511.1, on the reverse strand, counting down.
AGAAATGCTGGCCGACTTCTACACTAGAGATATCATATAACCCCGTTAGTGTGTTGATGGAACATGATATAACATTCATTTTGTCCTCTGACAGAAATATAACTTTACTTTAAATAATAAAGACTTATTTTGATTCAACCCTTTCCTTTTGGACTTGACCACTCAACTTGTATATTTTGTATACCAACTAAACTAATCACACAATATCCACACAGTCTTTTTTTTATCTCTTTTGTGCGATTCGGAAATAATAAATAATAACCGACTCCATAAATCTATATCTATGGAGTTCAAAAATCTAATAATTTCTTTATCTTATTATTAATTATTAATCACGGATTTCGTATATAGCTAGAACGACCCTCGCAAATCGCGAATACTAATTTGTTAAGAATTAATCGAATTGAAGCTAGAGCGTCATCATTTGCTGGAATCGAAATATCTGCGAGATCGGGATCACAATTTGTATCAACTAAACAAATTGTTGGAAGTCCCAAAGCGATACACTCCCGAAGAGCCGTATATTCTTTTTGCTGCTCAACTATGATTACAATATCAGGCAATCCCGTCATATATTGAATCCCGCCTAGATATGTTTGCAAACGAGATAATTCTCTCTTCAACATAGCTGCATCTCTTTTCGGAAGACGGTTTAGTCTCCCCGTCTTTTGTTCCATTCTCAAGTCCCTGAACTTATGAAGCCGCGTTTCTGTAGTGGACCAATTTGTTAACATACCACCAGACCATTTTTTATTAACATAATGACACCGAGCCCTTATTGCAGCCCGCGCTACGGAATCCGCTGCAATATTTTTGGTACCAACAATTAAAAATTGTTTTCCCTTACTTGCTGCATCAAAAACTAAATCACAAGCTTCTGATAAAAAACGAGCAGTTCTAGTGAGATTTGTAATATGAATACCTTTATGTTTTGCATAGATATAGGGCGCCATTCGAGGATTCCATTTCTTAATACCATGCCCAAAATGAACTCCTGCTTCCAGCATCTCTTCCAAATTTATGTTCCAATATCTTCTTGCCATTTCTCCTCACACTTTCTCTCTCTTTTTTTTATTATTAATAAAAAAAAAGAGACGAGGCACCTTGAAATAAATAATTGTTCCAATGGAACCTTCTCTTCTACCGGAGATTGGTCGTTTATAGACGAGCCAAGCCATTACTTTCTATTCGTAATTTTCTTTATTACATTAATTTTTTAATTATTTATTAAGTTAACAAATCAAATGACCATACCAAAACAAATCAAATAGCAAACAAATAGTTAAAAGGACGCATCTGCCTCCTCTTTCTTATTCTAAGTTAAGAATCATTCAATCCTAGAAAAGATCGGTCTGATGTACCATATCAATTCTTTGAAATGCAAGAGTCAAATAATTTTCTGTGGTGGAAGAAAATATCTCTCATTTCCCCCCGAAGAAATTTTTTTTTTTCGAAAAGAATGTTGTTATGCTGCCTTGAAGAGGGTACTAATCCTTTGAATCCGGTCCCGGCAGGTATCATACTCCCTAGAACAACGTTCTCTTTCAGTCCTTTCATCCAATCGATACGGCCCCGAAGAGCGGCTTTTGCTAAAACTCGAGCAGTTTCTTGGAAACTTGCTTCGGATATAAAACTTTGAGTATTCAGAGATGCTCTTGTTATTCCCAATAAGATGGCTCGATAACAGATCGCTTCTTCTAAAGCGCGTCCCGTTCGTTCCGCTCGTACCAATCCAATCAGTTCCCCCGGTAAAAAAATATTAGACATTCCATCTTCTGAAACCAAGACTTTTGATGTTATTTGACGCACAATAATTTCTATATGCCTATCATGGATCTGCACCCCCTGAGATCGATAAACTTTTTGTATCTTATTAACCAAAGAGATACGACTTTGCACTATAGTTAGTTCAGCACCAATCAAGAATCCCCAAGGAATTCCAAGAATTTTTGTTATACGTTCGTTCCAACCCTCAACTCTCTTTTCTAGGTTCATCGATATTGAATCAATCGAACGCACTTCTACTACTTGTTCTACTTTTGGAAGACCCTGCGTTATATCACTAGATCTCGATTTTTCATACATAAATGTAACTAATATATCTCCTTCGTAAACGATTTCTCCACAATGCCCATGAACAGTTGCTCCTGGAGTAGCTAAATAAGGCTTGGCTGTTCTTATTACTATAGAATCAACGCGAACAATTAAAACTTGACCCGCTTTTAGGTGTGGTCCTTTTTTAGATATACATACATTTTCACAAATAAACTGCCCAAGACTCATTATTGTGGGCATTTCCTCACAATAATTATCATGATAATTATGATGGAGAAAATACCAATTCAAATTGAATGGATTCAAAACAATCTTACTACATGGACTGAGATTATAAATTCTCCTATTTTCATCCATTAAATAATATTTTTGAAGTACTTGAAAAGTTTGTTTTAAATTGTCAAGCTGCAAATATTTCGCTACTGAGGTCTGATTATGAGTTATTAAAGGGTAAAATGATGAATAAAAATCCGAAATTTGAAGGGCTGTTCCTAAAGGGCCCAACAAATTACTAATTGGAATTAGAGGATCTTTTTGAATTGATTCTTTTATCACATTGTAATATTTTACATCCTTGAATAGACCCATGCAAAAATAATTAGATGATGACAAAATTAGAAAAGATTGGGATTCCTTATTTCTATTCAACAGCACACGAAGAGTTCCGTGATTTTGGCTAAATGATTGCTGAATCCTTGCTTTGGAATAAGTGGAATAAAATGGATTTTTATTGATACGATCTGAGGCATTATCATAGATCAATCCGGAACCTGACGGATCATTCCTTTTTCTGTTTCTGATATACAAAATATGTGATTTCACTAAGTCGATTCTTAAGAAATCTCGAAGCAGCCCTTTTGTACTTACTTCAACAAAGGAAGCGTGGACCTCTTCGACGGAAGAACTTTTCTTGTCTTGGTCCCAATTCAAGACTAAACAAGTCCGAACTAGTTGAATACTTGTGTCAGAAATTCTCCAAGTTGCTTTGCCATTTCCATAAAGGATATAGTTGACAACTCCAAGTTGCATATTATCCTTTTCCCGAAAGGGATCCTGGGGGAAGAGTGTTGCTAAATTGATACCGTCCGCTATTTCATATGTGCTTACGGGTCGAACCAAAACAAAATACTTTTTCTTGCTAGGTGTGAGCCATTGGACATAGATCCAATTTGTCAATTTTTTTGATTTCTTAGAATTTGTTTTTTCCGATCCTGGTGGTATCAAGATACCACTGTGTCGAGATATCTTATCTTTTTCTCCAGGAAAATGGATATCCCCGGAAAAGATTTGAAGTTCAATCCCTTTTTTTTTTCTCTCCACTCGGACCAATCCGCCCACTTGGCTTCTTGTATTTAACGTGATTTGTGTATTTACTCCAATGATACTATTGTTCCGTACCATTATGGAAGAGGATTCGGATAAAATATGTACTTCCTCGGGAATGAAAAAAAATTGATCCACTTTCATTTGGTATTTTTGCTTAAACTTTTTGTCTCCTCCATATTCAATTACATCCTCTTTTTTGATGATTGAATGCGCCCCTACCGTCCCATATTTAGTAATTCCCGAACTGTTTCTTCTGTATTGAGGATCGTCGAAAAAAGCAAGAATACTCTTTCTACGGAAAATACCATTTATGGATATTTCAATCGAGATACCTGAACCTGAATGTGGAATTAATTCTTTCTCTTGTTCTTGAATCGATTGGACTGGAATAAGAAATCTATTTCTTCGTCCCTTTGCCAATAAATATGAATTCTCTCGGAGAATAGTGGAATATATGAAATGATAATGCCCAGTCCCTACGATTCGATTTAATTCTGAATAATCAGAAATCATATCTTCTTTTTTATCAAAAAAATCCGAACTCAAAAATTTGTGTCTCTCTTGATCATTATTTCCTGAGAGGCTAGAAATATATCTTCTTTCGGTAGAAATAGAATGAATGTTTATTTGATCTTGATCCTTGTAGAACGAAAAAGGAACTGCATTAAATTTGCATGAACCTCCTGATAATATCCACAAGTGGCTTGTTTTGGGTAAAAGACGTACATTACTATATTTAAATTCGGGCGAATGGTACACATCGGTACTCCAGTGCATTTCCCCCTCTAAGTCAGAATAAATATGTTTTCGAACCCTCTCTGTAAAATTGAAAGTGTATGTTGTTCCCGCGCGAATCTCAGCAATCACTTGTTCTGATTTTACATATTGACCATTTTGAACTAAAAGAAAACTTTTTTGTGGGATAGTTACCTTATGTATAATATCTTCACTCTTAATAATTACATATAAGTCCATATAACATAAAAGGGCAGGATGCCCATGACGTGTACGTATAGGCTGAAGCAAATCCTCATTGAATTTGATTTTTCCATTAGAAGGGGCCCGTACATGTTCTGCAGTACCCCCTGTAAATACTCCACCGGTATGAAAAGTTCTTAATGTTAGTTGAGTCCCCGGTTCCCCAATGGATTGCCCCGCAATAATACCTACAGCTTCTCCCAATTCAACCAAGTCGCCATGAGTGGGACTCCGACCATAACATAATCGACAGATCCAAGACGTACTCCTACAAGTAAAGGGAGTTCTAATATATATTGGTTGTGTTCGAAAGGTTATGAATTGGGTGACAAGCCCAATCCCAATATCTTGATTTCGAATGGCAATGCACCGCGGACCCATATATATATTGTCTGATAATACACGACCAATTAATGTTTGGATAAAAATTCTTTCGGGCAGTGTCCTATTTCGAAGACTTGAAGAAATACCTCGGGTAGTGCCACAATCTGTTCTACGTACAACAATGTGTTGAACTACTTCAACAAGTCTGCGCGTAAGATATCCAGCATCTGATGTTCGTACAGCAGTATCTACAACTCCTTTTCTAGCTCCGTAGCAAGAAATGATATATTCCGTTAAAGACAGTCCTTCGCGTAAATTGCTTTGAATGGGTAAATCAATCATTTGTCCTTGGGGATCCGCCATTAATCCTCTCATACCTACTAATTGGTGTACTTGAGATGCATTTCCTCTAGCTCCTGAAAACGACATTATATGGACTGGATTAAACGGGTCAGTCATCCTAAAATTAAGATTCATTTCTTGTCGCAAATATTCACTTGTAGCATACCATATCTCGATAGATTGGCGTAATTTTTCTACCGCGTGTACATTCCCAAAATGATGGTGTTTTTCCAAAATCAAACTTTGTTGTTCAACATCTTGTACTAGCCATCCCTTAGAAGGTATTGTTAAAAGATCATCAATTCCTAATGAAATGGATATAGCAGTTGCTTGCTGGAAACCCAGAGTTTTTACTTGATCTAAGATATGTGATGTATATGCCATTCCAAAGTGATCTATTAATCTGCTAATAAGTCGTTTAATGGCAGTTCCGTCTATCACTTTATTGTGAAATACCAGATTGGCCCGTTCTGCCATACGTACCTCCCTATTTAAATGAGTTGGATTCGACAATGGATTTGAGTCAATGATTGGAAAACTTCCTTTTCTCGATCTTAAATTGCGCAGAAAGTCAGGTCAGGGACTCGAGTCCTAGTTGAACCGGAGAGACCCAAAGTCACCCCGGTGTCATAGAATTTTTGAACTTAGCTACCATAAGGTATAGGTATCAGATAAGCAGGCCCGACAAAAACCTTGTATAGCTTCTTCCATTTCTCGATAAAGAAAAATATGACCAATAGTGGTTCGGATGTATATCCAAAGAATTTCTTTTTTTACACGTCTTATTATCAGATAGTGTCCATAAATCTCATGATAGGTACCACAAGATTCATAGTGAACTTCGATGGGAGCTTCTCTTGAAGCAATAACGCGTTGATCTAGTCGCCATCGAAGCCATAAAGGACTATCTAAATTGATTCTTTTCCGCCGATAAGCTCCAATTGCATCATAGGAATTACAAAAAAAGGATTCTTTTGTATACTTATAGTTATTATCGTCAATTCTTTCATTTTGATAGTTTCTTCGATTACATGGATTATACCTATTTGCACAAATACCTCGCCGATTCCCACTTGTTAATATATAGAGCCCAATAAGCATATCTTGAGTCGGTACGGAAATAGGATCCCCAATAGCTGGAGACAAGAGATTCATATGAGAAAACATAAGTAAACGAACCTCCGCTTGAGCCTCTAAAGATAAAGGTACATGAACAGCCATTTGATCCCCATCAAAGTCTGCATTAAATCCCTTACAAACTAATGGGTGTAAACAAATAGCACGCCCTTCCACTAAAATGGGTTGGAATGCCTGTATCCCTAATCTATGCAGAGTAGGCGCTCTATTCAGCAATACAGGATGCCCCTGCATAACTTCTTGAAGTATTTGCCATACAATTGGCCCCTTTTCGCGAATTTGACTCTTAGCAACTCCTATGTTCGAAGCAAGATGTTGTCTAATTAGACCACGAATTACAAATGTCTGGAAAAGCTCTATTGCCATTTCGCGAGGCAACCCACAGCGATGTAATGAAAGTGAGGGGCCAACAACAATGACAGAACGCCCCGAATAATCAACGCGTTTGCCAAGCAGAGTCTCGCGAAATCTTCCCTCTTTGCCTTCAATTAGATCGGAAAACGACTTGTAAACCTTATTATGACCGTCCCTCACTGGTTGTCCGCGAATTCCATTATCAAGAAGTGTATCCACGGCTTCTTGTACCAATTTTTCCTGGCACATTACTAATTCCCCTGGTGTAGATCTACTTGTTGTTAATAGATCGGTAAGGGTATTATTCCGATAGATAACTCTTCTATAGAGTTCATTAATATCTGAACTCATGAGTTTACCTCCATCCATCTGAATGATAGGTCTCAACTCGGGAGGAAGAACCGGTAATAGACATAAAACCATCCATTCTGGTTCTATATTTGTTCGAATAAAATGCTTTGCCAATTCCATGCGTCTAACTAAAAAATCCTTTCTTCTTCCAATTTTTTGATCTTCCCATTCATTACCCGTAAGCCCTTCTTCTCCTAATTCTTTCCATTCTACCAACGAATAATCTATAAGAATTCGCAAATCTAGATCGGCTAATTGTTCTCGAATAGCACCTGCTCCAGTAGACATTTCTCGATTTCGAAATGTATCAAAACCTTGGGTAGTAAAAAAAAGTGGAATACTATATTTCCAGGATTGGATTTCATATTCGAATAAACCTCGCAATCGTAAGAAAGTCGGTTTTTTAGTGCTGGGCCTAGCAAAAGAAAAATTAGGATAGGATCCTATGGGATCTCCCCCCTCAAAATCGGACATGAGAGTTTCCTCTCATCCGGCTCAAGTAGTTACACCAAATAAAGATAAAGAAAAGAATTCTCGCTTTCAAATTCTAGAAAACCCCCCCAAAAAAGGTCTACTCCTTACTCAAGTTCCCAGTGAAGACCAAGCAACATTTCATTGATTCATTCTTCTTTTCTCTAGATTTTCTGAATTCTTTATTCACTTAGAAATTATTATAAATTAGGACATAAATCAAATGTGAAATTCTTGAGTAGTCTACTTTCCTTCAAATCATGAATCCCTTTTTATATTCAAATTAAAGGAATGTCTTGGAATTCATTCATAAGGGATTTACTTGTCTATGTACTGTTCCGCTCGATCTATTAGGTCCCGCCTTACCTCGACGGTTATACCCCAATGCCCTTCCTTAAAGCCTATATGCGATGTATAGACTCCTGTAACCATGACATATTTGCTTACTTGAACATCATTTCATTTCTTTCTAAAAGAAATGGGAATGGCAAAAGAAAGAAGTCTTTTTTTTTTCACGAGGTACAACTTTCAAATTCCTATTTCTTTTTTACTAACTCGACCATAGACCAATTCCCCTTTTATTTGGTGGTCTTGAATACACCCATAATTCTGAGCTTCATCTTACTCCTCCCAAGAGACATGTCAGATCTGGGGCATCCCAATTCAATTGAATGGGATGACAGTTTCTCATTCCTAATCTGTCAAATCATAATTTCGATCAAATCACACATCGCAGTATACTAGACTCTCTAATTCTTTAAGAGGTTTATCTAAAAGATTCGCAATATAACTAGGAAGACGTTTCAAATACCACACATGAGTTACTGGGCATGCCAGTTTTATGTATCCCATTTGATATCTTCGTATCCGAGAATCAACAAATTCAACTCCGCATTGTTCACAAAATTGAGGATCCTCTTTTTCATTTCCAATTATTCGATAATTTCCACAAGCGCAAATTCCACTTTTTGTAGGCCCAAAAATTCTTTCACAAAATAATCCATCTTTTTCCGGTTTATTGGTTTTGTAATGAAAAGTATAGGGTTTTGTCACCTCTCCAACTATCTCTCCATTGGGTAGGATTTTCTTAGCCCAAGCACTTATTTGTTGAGGCGAAACCGATCCTATTTGGAGTTGTTGATGTTTATATCGGTCGATCATAGAAGAAAATTCTGATTCATTCATTCCGATCAAGCTTCCTTCCTATTAATCTGGAAGTTCTTTTCAGATACAAGGAAATGGTTCAGTTCCAAAGCCAAAGATCGTAATTCTCGAACCAGCAATCGAAAAGATTCTGGAGCATCCTCGGGTTTAGGTATTGTTCCTCCAATGATCGTAGTACCAAGTACTTCTTGACGAGCTCTAATATGATCAGATTTATAAGTAAGCATCTCTTGTAAAATATGAGCAACCCCAAATCCTTCTAGGGCCCAAACCTCCATTTCTCCTACCCGTTGTCCTCCTTGCTTGGACCTGCCTCTAAGTGGTTGTTGTGTAACAAGTGCATAATGTCCACTGGAACGCCCATGTATTTTATCATCAACTTGATGAATTAATTTCAAAACATAAGGCTTTCCTATTAGAACAGGTTGTTCAAAAGGATCTCCCGTTCTTCCATCAAATATTCTGCTTTTTCCCGGATATTCGGGTTCAAATACCCATGGATTCGCTGTTTGTTTACTGGCTTCATATAATTCCGAAAAGACTAGTTTTCGCGAAGCCTCTTGTTCATATCTCTCATCAAAGGGTGCTATTCGGTAATGTCTATCGAGTAGACTCCCCGCTAACCCAAGTGAGCATTCAAATATCTGTCCTACATTCATTCGTGAAGGTACTCCTAATGGGTTGAAAACCATATCAACAGGTCTTCCGTCTTGCAAATAAGGCATATCCTGTCTAGATAAAATTTTTGAAATGATACCTTTATTTCCATGCCTTCCGGCTACCTTATCGCCTACTTTGATTTGGCGTTTCTGTGAAATATATACACGAATCATTTCTGAATTATAAGTGGAACCCCCTTTTTTCTGGATCCATCTCACATCGACGACTCGACCCCTACCACCTATAGGTAATTTTAGACAAGTTTCCTTTGAAGTGGATACCTGAATCCCAAGTATGGCCCGTAATAATCTATCTTCTGGAGCATACGATGATTCTTTCGACAACTGAGGCGTTAATTTACCTACTAAAATATCGCCTGTCTCCACCCAAGATCCCAGCATCACAATTCCATTTTTGTCTAAATTGCGGAGTAAATGGGCTTCTAGTTGGGGTACTTCGTTAGTGATCCTTTCGGGACCTTGACTTGTCATATGAGTCTGAATTTCATATTTCCGTATGTGAAAAGAAGTATAAATATCTTCATATATCAGACGCTCACTAATGAGTACCGCATCCTCAAAATTGTAACCTTCCCATGGCATATAAGCAACTAATATGTTTTTGCCCAAAGCGAGTTCGCCACCAAGCGTAGCGGCACCGTCCGCTAAAATTTGTCCCTTTTTAAGGCATTTACCCCGCCGAACCCGTGGGGTTTGATGCATACAAGTATTTTTGTTGGAACCTTGATACATAATTAACAAAATGTTTAGAGCATCCCCATTAGCCGATAAAATTGTTTTGTCAATATCGGTATAAATGATCTTTCCCTCGTGTTCAGCTATAGCGAGAACCCCTGAATCTAGAGCCACTTGGCGCTCCAACCCAGTCCCAACAATGCACTTCTCGGAACGCGAAAGCGGAACCGCTTGGCGTTGCATATTAGAACTCATTAAAGCCCGATTCGCATCATTATGCTCGATAAAAGGAATGAGGGACGCTCCAATAGAAAAATATTGGAAGGGGGAAATACTTCGAAGATGAACCTGTTCCCATGCAAAAGTTAAGACTTCTTGGCGGTATCGAGCTGGAACAACCTGTTCTTCCTGAATATCCTGATTCAAGGCCAAGGAATTTCCTGCCGCTACTATACAATATTCATCTCTATTTGGGGATAAATAAAGCATCCGTGCTTTTTTTGATCTCTCAAAGATTTTATAAAACGGACTTTCTAAAGACCCCCAATGGCCAATCCTGGCATGAATTGATAAGGATCCAATAAGTCCAACATTGATACCTTCAGACGTGTCAATTGGGCAAATGCGTCCATAGTAACTAGGATGGATATCTCGTATCCGAAAATTAGCAGTTCGCCCTGTCAATCCTCCAGGGCCCAAATAACTAAATTTTCTCCCATGAACTATTTGTGTCAATGGATTAGTTCGATCCAAAACTTGAGATAACGGGTGTAAGCCGAAAAAGGATTCATAAGTGGTTGTTAATGGAGTGGAAGTTACCAAATTCTGAGGAGTCGGTATCAATTTATGCCTAATTGTTCCGCATATAGTTCCTCTAACTACATTTTCTAAACGAACCAGAGCCAATCCAAATTGATCTTGTAAGAGATCTGCTACAGAACGAATACGTTTATTTTTCAAATGATTTGTATCGTCAAGTGTATCCATTCCAAATTTCATTTCAATCAAATGATCCACAGCTGCTAATATATCTCGCGGTAACAAAAATGTATTGTTCTGAGGTATATTAAGATTCAGTCTCTGGTTCATATTTCGTCGACCAATCCTTCCTAATTCACATCTTTGGTGAAAGAATTTCTTTTGTAATTCCTTACATAAGGATTCGGAAAATACCGGATCCCCGCCTACACAAGAAAATTGTCGATAAAACTCCAAAATGGCATTTTCTTTTGACCTAATTTTTTTTTTCTCCCTAGCGGTTAGGAAAGACAAGAAAATCTCAGGGTAGCAAACATTCTCGAGAATTTCTCTTAGATTCGAACCCATAGCTGATGATAGAACTAGAATAGATATTTTCTGTTTCCTACT
>JBAMIE010120200.1:4154-16187 GCA_037177295.1 Kaempferia parviflora | reverse complement strand
TTTTGTAAATTTTATAATTTTAAACTTGTATGATTGATTATTAAGTTTGATAATATAAGTTTGTTTGTTCATTTTAAAAATTTCTTTATTTATTTATAATACTGATAAGAATTTTATTGATGAACATTGATATGGAAAGTATCGGAGGCCTCCACATCTACCAAAAAGGTCAAGAGTCCTACTGAGATGAATGCCAAAATCTAGATGGGTCAACCTGATCGGGCTATTCAAGACAAGAAAGGTAGTTGTTTGGTTTGGATAAATCAAGATGACTCTCTGCCGGTCTCTAGTCGGTCCTACCAATTGGGTGATTAACTCCACTCGACCTCGGCGTCTTGACACTCGGCGTATCTTCGCTCGGCCCATCCAACTACGACGAAGATGATAGACCGACATTAAGAATGTGCTTCAAAGGTACACCTGATTCTTCCGGTCAGTCTGTATGACTTTAGGGACTCAACTCCCCTATCAACCTGCTTTAGTCAGTCAATTACATTCAGTTCCTTTAGTTAGTCTGCCCGACTCTAGGGGCTCAGCTCCTCATACAACTGACTTTGTTCAATTCCACTCTGTTTCTCTAGTCGATATGCGGTCAGCTCTCTCGACAAACTTGCTCTCGATTCTTCTAGTCAATTTGCCTGAGTTTAGGGGCTCAACTCCCCGAAAAATCTGCTTGACTCAGTCAGTTCCATTCAGTTCCTCTAGTCAATCTGCCTAACTCCAATAACTTAGCTCCCCTGACATACTACTTTGCTCAATCAGATCCGCTCATCCGACTCCTCCAATCGATCTACTAAATGCTCTACTTAGATTCACTGATCTGATAGACTCACGCCATTAGAGTCGATTCATCTTAGTGGGTTTAGGGCTTATTCTAGCACTTGGATTAACACAGTACGTGGAGTGGCACATGGATGTCAGAGCACGTGGAACAGTATGATTATACAGATATGGGATGAGTGACGTGATTGTACGATTCGATGGAGATACAGTGATATAATATTTTTCTTACTGTGGCACAACGTCCAATTAATGAGGAAAGATGTATTATCTTTCCTTTAGCAATATTATAAAGGAACCCACCCCCACGGGCATAGGTACACCTACACATATGCGGGCACAAATATTCATCTTTCCTCTATTGTTCATCTTCTCTTTTTCTTTACCGCCGGAGACTGACTTAGCGTCGGAGTGACTGAGTCAAAATACCTTTTGACTTCCATTCTAACACTCTTTCCTTCTCTATCATTCTTCTTCTCTAGGACCGCAGAGCATCCTAGGGAACCCCCTCCTCCCTTAGTGATAGGTGACTTAGTCAACATAAACAATAGCTCACCGATGACTCTATACATAAATATTAACGACATATAAATTGACTTTATATTGTACTAACATAAAAAAAATTTTATTAAACTTAACAACAAATTTGTTTGTGAAGTAATTAACAAGTCATGAAGTAATTAACGAACCAAAAGCCAACTGACCAATTCAAACAGACATGACTCCCCTTCCTTCCACTCCTTGCGCCAATTTTGCAGCAGTCAACGCCGCCGTTCTCTCCCCCTTTCCGACCTCCTCACTCACATGCCTCGCCTCCGCCATCCCTCGCTCACTGCTAACGTTGCCAAAGATCAACAGAAACACTCCCACGAAGGCGGACAAGAACGCTGCAGCGAAAGTGGGTTTGATGTTCCCGGGCGAGGAGGTTCCCACGGCGAACCCCACGCACTCACCGGCCGCGCGCAACCACGCCAACCACATGGCGAAGGCCCCCTCTTTGCCCAAAGGCGAGCAGTCCACCAGCAGCGCCTTCTCCGACGCATGCAGCACTCCGTTGGCCGCGCTTTGCAGGAGACCCACCACGATTATGTTGGCGTGCGCCCAGTTCTGATCCTTGAAGTAGAAGGCGAGCCCCGACGTGAGGGCCGCCATGAAGAAACCGAGTAGTTGCATGCGCACCGAGTCGGCCCGGATGGAGAGCTGCAGCGGATGCAACAGGGGAAGCGCCACCGCTGGGAAGGTGAAGTAGATGAGCCAGAGGAAGAGGAGAATCAGTGGCCGGATACAGAGGTCGCCGATGATGTAGAGCGTGCCTCCGGCGAAGATGCACATGCACGCGAACGAGGAGAAGAATGAGGCCGCGAGGGCGCCGACGGCGTGCGGGCACTTGAACACGGCGAGCACGTGAGCGGATTTTTCCAAATACGTCGGAGCGGATAGCAAACTCGCTCCGGGCCGGATTGAGAGAGCGGCGTGGGTGACGCCGGTGAGCCACTGGAGGCCGCTGAAGATGAAGACCACCCACAAGCTCGTGAGCTGATCGGTGCGGCGGAGCATGTGGTACGTGAAGGCGGCGATGACGGCGGCGCCGAGCGAGCCGACAGCAGTCCCATGCGAGGAAAGGAAGCTACCGACGTGAGGGGAGCGGCGCGTGGTGGTGCCGATTCGGAGGCCTCTGACCATAGGGCCGAGGTGTCGAATGTGGGCGGCGGAGCCGACCACGCTGGAGAAGGCGATGACGGAGATGAAGACTGGGAAGAGCCAGTTGGTGTTGAAGAAGCCGGTGAGGAGGCAGCAGAGGGCGCCGCCCACGATGGTGCCAATGAGTATCACCGGCTGGTGATCGCCGTGGTCAAGGTGGTGCGCTATGAGCGTGAAAATCGGGACGGCGACCACGATGCCGGCGGCCCATGAGATCGTGGTCCACTGCAGCGGAGAAAATTGGGAATCGTCGATCACGATCGAGTGGGAGACGATTCTCTGATATCTGCATTCAAAACAGAGTCATTTTTGTCGATCACGATCTCTAAATCGAAGAAACTGCATAGACGAGCGCGCGAGGAACTCACAGGAACATCTCCGTCTGAGAGCACCGCACGCCTCTTTCCGTGAAGCCCGGCGAAGAAGGCAGGGTCGTGGACGCCGGCCAAGCTCGCTGAGTGATCATGAGAGGGAAGAGCACCGGCAGGAGGAACGCCTGAACGAAGTACGAGCTGAAGCTGAACAGGTGCCAGACTGCGAGCTCTAGCGCCGCCGGCGGGTGCGGCACGTTGACCAGAACTTTCTCCGCCGCAGCCTTCGGCGGCGACGGCGGCGGCGGCTGCATCTCTGAGCTCTTGCTCTCGTCTTCTTCTACGATGAGCTCTGCCAGCATATTGCTGCGGGGCGTGGCCGTGGAGTCATCGTGCCCGTTGTGGGCGCTCGGCGTCTCAGTCGTCATGGCTGCAGCGGTGGATTGTCGAAGGTGGATTTAAGGCGAGGAGGCTGAGCCGCTGAGGTGTGAGTCTTGTGGCGTGGAATTCCCGAGGCCGCAACAAACATAGTTTGCGTCGACGGAGGCATCGCCGATTATACTAGTGGATCGAGCGTCGGCCTTTTCGTAAGCTAGTGACCAAAAGATTTCGAAGCCTTCAATTCAATTTTGTCGTTTCTGATGTTTTTTTTTTAATTCAGATAATCAATTCTGGATATGAATGGCAAATGCTTTGATCGAATTGCCACAACGATGACTCTTTTCGCACTAAGCCCACGGTGCTCTCTGCTCGTCTAAAACAATAGCATCATTTAAAAATAAAAAATCAAAATAAAATAAAACAAAAATCAAAATCAGAAGGGCATGGAAAATTACCTTAAAATCCCAACATACAATAAAAACTTTATTTCTACTCTTTTAAACTCAATCAAATCACATGTATATATATAAGATACCGGATTTTAAAAATTATATACTTAATATAGTCCATTTTATATCTCAGCTTTGTCCCATCGGGACGGTACGATGTTAACACATGAGAACTTACCACATGAAGTCTAGAGGTCGAATCTCGGCGCGCCCGAGCATATACCTCTCCCGTGTCTTGACCATTTACACTTATGGCTAGTAACCAACCGTGATTTACTGAAACGGAAGCGCTAAGAGGTCAGCATATTCACCTTTGCCACGTTATATACCTCAGCTCTAAAATATAAACCCTATATCCTAAATCATATACCGTAAATCATAAATCTTATATTTATTTTCACACCTTTTTATCTTTATCTTACCACATATCAAAAAAAAAAAATATGCACATAAGTAAAAGAAAACATTAGGGAGTTAAAAAAAATTAGAAAGAGGTAAATAGTCATTTTTACTTTAAAAAAAAAAATTCCAAAGAATACCTTTTCCAAGCATCATGCTTACTCCAACGTCTTGAAAGTTTGTTTATGGTCAATTTGATTAAATGTGAACCTAAACTAGTTTTCATATTGTAACAGTTACATTGTAATTAAATCTTAAATATTAAAATTTTGAACCTTTAATTTTAAATTCTAAATATTATTATATCAAAATACATTTTATATCCAAGTCATCAAAATCAATTTAAAATAGTTGTACAAACGGCATGACTACTACAATACTACAACAGTATTGTATTAAGTGTTACACATTGTACTAACTATATGATAGTTTCTACACGCTATAAGATTTAATCATAATTGTTATAATTGTAATATTTATTAGGTAACTTTTACCCATTAGAGTAGTTACTATTTAGCTACTATAACAATATTGAAATAAAAATTATTTTAGAAATAAAATAACTGATAAGGCATTTTTTTATTTTTTTATAAAAGAAATGTTCTTTTTTTTTTTAATTTGGGATGTTATTTAATTTTTATCAAAAAAAAATTAAAATAAAAACAATATTTTTTATTTTTAAAATATTTTATTCTAACACTGTTGTAATAATTATACTAGTGAAACCATTTCCTCAAGAAAACATAATCGAAGATGGCTTGAAAGCTATTCCACGATGGAATTATTTTGATAATTGAGGTTGACTAGCACAAAATCAAGGCCTAAGTGAAGTGGACCGTCAGGATTAATCACTGATTTCTTGATAGTCAATAGAAAACTTTCATAAAATCAAATCAATCAAGATTAATCAATTCAAAAAACTAAATACCTGATGTCAATTAAAAGAATGACAAAGAATAGTCCTATCTATTTCTCCTTGAGTTATAGCACTTGAAACTTCATGTACCAAGTTATCCTTTATAACTACATACGGACAATATTTTAATGTAACAATTGTAAACATAATTTACTAAACAACAAGTGAGATTCGTTCTTCCTCCAATGAGACTAAATTTACAATTAAACATAGATAGGATGTATAACCATGAGTCCCCACCATTTAAAATTTTCTAGACATGTCTTATCCCTTCCTTTAAGGCTAGAACTCTACTTACAGCTATATACTAGCAATACAGGAATCTTCCAAATCTCTTTTTTTTTAAGTGTTAGCTATGTGTCATAGTGTTCCTTGTAAAAGATTGCGATAAATAAACTTCATAAATTGCAATAGATCACTGTTTTCAACACTAATGAACATTTAATATTTGATAGGAAACATGGAACAGCCAAATGCTGCAAAATGCATGATCAACAAGAGTTGCAGGAGCAGCACCTCTTCCACCTATGGAGTTGCTAATCTAACAATACAAATCGTAGAAGAAAAAACATTCAACTATATATTCATTGAAAAAAAGCTAAAAGCCTCAAGCAATAACATTGTATATTCGCAAAAATTTCAAACAGCAATCTGAAGTAGCGAGTGATACTATGCATATGGACAGGTGAGGTGACAAGCAAAAGAAAATGAAAATGAAAATAGAGAATTGACAAGGATCAAACATGCTTCATCTCTAATGGTTGTAACTTAAGAGTACCCTCGTGCAGAAATGCTGGAGGAGTGTGAGGACCATCACCGAATAGAATGACTTGACTTGGTTGTTGATCCGAAGTCTGCACGTTCTTAATTGATAGGGATGAGACGTAATAAACAATCGCAAGGGAAACACTTACAAGAGACAAGAGTGCGCCTCCTAAAAATACTCCAAACTTGACAATGTAGCACAATTCACCAAAATACATCTTTTCTTGTCCCCATCGGTCGTTCAGGGCAGCACCACTCAATAGAAAAACAAGCGCTGCTACAAAACTACCCCTGCACGAATTTTATCAATATATTCCTCATATGAGATGAGTTTAAGAAAAACACCAAACATAAGAGGCGTATATATGTAATTCACCACAAAAAGAACAGGAATACTTACTTTCAAGAGAAGTTACTAAAATTACAGCAGAACTAGTGAAAGATGGATCAAATGAACCTAAGTTTGAACCAACAATTACATAGTGTTATTTCCCTTAATTATTTTTTATTGTAAGGCTATTTCATTTATTAACACAAGCATGACCATAGCAAGATTGCTTTCAGTTCTAGTATTCTGCAAATAGTGTATATTTTTTTGCCCTAACAAGGGTTTAACTCAAAGAAGCAGCTTCTGATTTCTATGAAATCATCCCAATTTGATGTTAGTGCAGAATAATGTGGATAATTGTTGTCTAATGGAGAATCAAGTCAAATGTAAACAAGTTACCAAGAAGCAATAAAGGAGATCAGCCCTTTTCTCCAGTTGGTGTCTGATGGATTAGGATGATTGCAGCACATATGACAAGCTACAGAATTTATGATGACCTGAGCAATCACAAGAGCCACTGCTGATAGTAATCCTAGAGCTACCGCTGGGCTCCTTCTTGGGTACACACACTTACCTAGTATTGTTTGCACATCAGAAACCTGCAAGGCAAAGTAGAAAGAAAAGAAATATTATAATTGACAAGTGATCATCCTACAATTGATGTAGTTTTACTTTCCAACTGCAAGCTTGCCCTTTAGACACAAGGCACAAGAAAATATGTTTTTCATTGACAACAACCAAGACTTCTGATGGTTCATGCATGGTAGAGATTGTTGTTTGTCTCATGTTCTTCTTCCTTATTTTGCATTGCTCTCTTATGTCATATGTATGTTTCATTTGGATCTAAGATTTGGGCATCAAACAATCCGGTTGACTGGATGTCAAATACATTGACTAACTTTCTTGGTAGAATAAATGCAAAAGGCACTAAAATCAATGTAATATTAATTGGGCTGGCTGATTTTGGGATAATAGTTATCATGGAGGCCTTCACACATTGTATTGCGAGCAGTGTCAGCATCTTGACCATTTTGTGGGCATCCTATGCACTCGATATTAGTGCCAACAACTGAAACTAGTATCGTGGAGATTTTGGGAAGCAAAAGAACGACATGCTAAAGGGGATAGAGGAGTTTGCAGGTCAAAACAACTTCTCTATAAATGAATTTCATCTCAGGTTGATTAGCATCCAAATTTTGAAGGTTGATTAGCATGGAGCAATTTGTGTCAGTTGAAAAGGTATAGGTCTAGATGTCTAGGATCTATTAGAAGCAAATGCAAGTCATATCTCAATAATAAGCTCGTAACGAAATGTTAGAATGCAATTTTCAATCCCCAAGATGATTGAAAGACTGAGTTATAGTGCAAATATGGGTAATGTATAGCTTAACCTTAAACACAACTAAACCATGCAACAAGCACAACATGCAAATCCAAATTTATATGAACAATAGAAAATTCAATTCAAAATATAACAATTGCAATGGAAATGAGGATTTTGAGAGGCTCCTAAATTTAGTCAATCCTCCATACTCCTCTAAACAGAACACCTTACCTTGGATTTCATGCAAATTTTATTAATTTTCTAATTTCCGAACTTGTTGGTTTGTAACACTAAAATTCTCTCCCAATATTTTTTTTTTTATCACAATCTAGTTGCATGAGGTGTTTCCCCTAGATCATACAACAAGCAATCAGATGATAGATTATCTCATTCACACAACTGTCTCTCTTACAAATATTAATTTATTTGCATAAACAGTCTTCTTCTTACCCAACAAATTTGTCACTGAATACTCAAAAATACCACTGACGTACAATAAGTGTTTTTCTTTAGTCTTTTACCTTCAAGGCTTCAACTCACTCTATTTCATTAGGATCCCTCCTACCTTAGTAGGTAGTTGTAGTTCACCTCTTACTCTTCTCTAACCTTTCTTATAAAAGAGCCTGGTCATGGCATACAAATGAATGCACACAGGGAATGGAATTTTTTTTTTTTTTTTAAATACAATTATGCAAAGTGAATAAAAAACACAGTGTCTAAAATGCTCATTCTGATGGGTTGCTCCTAGAATTCAATATAAATGATAGGCTCTCAAAGGCTTGGAATTGAAAGGAATTTCTTGAAGATGAAGACGACAAGGAACTTCTTGACGATGAAGATAACTCAGATAAGCATACAATGCTCTCTTGAAAACGTAAGAATGGAAAGAGAAATTCATTGCATCGTCAAAAGGATTAGAGAGGCAATGGAAGCTAGTCTCAACATTAACGCATGCATGGGGTTGAGTTCTAGTTGTTGTAGATGAGAATGGAACAGAACAAATCAAAGAGCAGGGATTATGCAACTGCTAGTTTCTCTGGATCATGTGACCAAGGATTTAGTTCAGTCATCAATTAGTCAATGATGCCCTAAAACTTGATACAAAATATATCAAATTCAAATTTTGAACTTCCTAGGCTATGGGTATCAGTTATACAGGTTTATCCTATGAAAAGGAAGTATATAGTAGGCATTTAGACTTCAAGAATAAGGCTTTCAAGAATGATAAAAGAAGATTAAAGCATTTGCATAATTAACCCTACCTAAACTACTCAAACTAGATACAATGGCCTCTTTGAATTATTCTTGATGCAACTTGATAATGATTAGGTACATTTTGATCCTTGAGATACCTGAAGTCTTCATGCGCCTTTTTAAATAATTTCTCTATTTTGAAAATTTTCAATGTTATTGATGGGTCCAGCTATTATTGGTAAAACAAAATTTAAAACAATTGCAAAACAACTGCTGAATCAATAGAATTTTCTTATTTATATTAGCATGCCAGAATGCAGAATATGCAGTCATGTAGTTCTAAGATGACAGATGCATCACACATAGTGACTTTATTAGACAGGTGACATGGCTTTACCCTCGGCCATTGTCTTTGACAAAGATTTGAGGCTAGTTAACGACTTTATGAGAACTTTAGGATGGTTTACGAAACTCAAATTCTCTTCAGCATTACAACCAAAAATTGAAGGGAAATTTAAATGATAAATAAGGGTCTGAGTAGCATTTTTAATCTTTGATGCTTTGTAGGTAAAAATAGTAATATATGCATACAATGGATGGCTTTGGTTAATTGCTTGATTGGTTCAAGCTTATTCTAAGATGTTCTAGATCACCATCTTTACAAACACATTGATGTTAAACGCAACAAGATAGCAAACAACCAATGGCATGTGCTTTGTAGACAGACATAGTAGGTTCAAAGAGTTACGTGGGGAATAGTGCTTGTGATAGTGGGAACTCAGAGATCCTCTCATGAATCATTAATGTTGCATTTGGTACACTAGGAGTCACCGATGGAATGGAATTGTTCATTTCAGATCAAACTAATTTTGTTGTTTGGCTCATATTTATTAAGACAAAATGAAATCAATAATTCCTCGATAACCGGAAGTAGCATTCTAGACCAACGAGTTAGATTTAGTCATTCCAACCCAACTCACTCTTCCCAGTGTACTTCCCCCATCGCCACCATCGGAAATCGCCCACCCCCTCTCTACGTACTTCCTCCATGATCACCATTGAACGCCACAAAACAGCTTCACTTCGTCATTCCTCTCTCTCAATATCATCGCTACCACAGCAGGGAAAATGATGGCCTTCCTCTTATGTGATACCCTTAGCAATGGAAGTAGGTTGATCTAAGAGATGAATCTCCTAGGCATACCAGCGGGCATAACTACTATGGTAGTCATCTCGCATCGAAGTTATCATAGAAGATGGCAATATCAATGATGTCAGCAATGAAGATAGTGGCAACGACAATGTGGAAATAGTGACAAAGATGGTGATATCAAGATATGGAAGTAGTGACAAAGATGGCAATGTGTCCTTCCTCTTCAGTGGTTTCAAAGGTGGTGACATAGATAGCGATGTTGGTAATGTGCAAGTTGTGTAGTGAGGAGGGAGAAGGGAGAAAAGAATGCAAACTGAGACAAAACAACAAACATAGTTCCAAGTTGTTAATATTTTTTTTCATTTCATTCTATAGTCCAACCAAACATAGAAATAGAATTAGCATTTCATTTATCATTCTCTCTAATCCATTTCATTCTCATTTCAATATCACTCCATTTCAATAATATGTATTAGGCACAGCCTAAAGTTAAAATGTCATGCGCCTAAGACTATAATTATCCAAAAAGATATAACCAACAGTACTTATATTTTAGAGTTTTGATGTGAATATTATGCTATCTGCAAAGTGAAAGATCTCTTGCTTTTTCATGATCTTCAAAGAGAGAAATACCACTATACCACTACTAGGGTTGCATCAATATCATCGCCATCGTTAGAACAAGAGTGGATTTTGTTAGTTCTTGATGATAGATCATTATGCCTACTAGAGGAGGGCATCAATTTCTCAATTCTTTGATTCTCTTAGGAATATGTTAATTTTTATGTAGACAAGACACCATTCTAGATGTCTATAAAATAATAATTTTTAAAATAAAGTAAATTAATAATAATCCAGAGGGGCATTTAGAGGTCTCACCCCTGTGCCTATCTCTCTCTGTTTGGGTATTAAATCCTCCTCTCCCTTACCCATTTCTCTTTCCTTCTCTATTTGGAGCAAATAGTGATCCTTAAGTAAGGAGCAAATATGGGCAAAAATCTAATGGGTGTTTTAAAAAAAAAACATACAAAGGGTGTCCCTATTTTGGTTATTATCATATGTCTATTATACGTCTCTTTATGATGATTCTTTGAAAAAATGGGCAGTTTTATTGAAAATGTTCATTTTTGTGAGTTTAAGGCAAACAACATTCCAATTCAAATGAAAATGTATATGAATGTTCACTTTCCAAATTGTTAATTGTTCACAAGTGAGGTTAAGGAGCTTTTTTTCTCAAATTAACAAAAGTGAACAGTTTCAACATGAATATTCACTTTAATTAATTTGAGAAATCCCTGCTCAATTAAATGCAAATATCCCCTTATAGAAGGATTGAATTATAGAATAGATTAGAAAATTTTTTCTTTAAATCAGTAATAGTCTGAACAGTTGATTAAAATGGTTCAGTTTTCAACAAATCATGGTAAAGAGAGGCATAATGGGTATATTAAAGATGGTCAGGTGCCCCTTGGATGAATAATCCAAGGTTGATAAATACTTAAAGGTGCCCTTTGATTTTTTTTCCTAAAATAGTTTGCGGAGGTCAAAAATATGTTAGTAAATCTACTCGACCTCCAAATCAACTTCTCGAAAATAGCATGAAACAAGAAAAAATAGAATAGGACTTCTGTTGACAAGTTCCAAACTTTGAACCCTAATTCAATAGAATTGAAAACTATATTTATTGCACAAGTCAGCTCCAAGAAAATAGAGTGGTTATGTGAACCTTCAAATAGGAAAACTAAAGTAAAAAATATTGCCCTAGCTCGTTCGTCAATTTGCAAGCACCGAAAGCAGAAGGCCCGACAGAAGTGAGAAATCGCTCAAAGCGACAAATTCAATGCACCGTAAATCGATGAATAAAGCAAAGTGAGAAGGAAGGACGAAAAAAAATAGCGTTTTGGGATGGAAAACCTTAATCCTTGTGGCCTCTGCAGCAAAGGCGAGTGCTGCGGAGAGGAGGCCGAGAAAGCCCGCGGACGCACATATGATTAACGCCTTCTTCTCCATCGCCAACCAGCTCGTCCCTCTCCGACAGAGACACAGAACAAACACAGTGGCGGATGAAGATTGCGACGCTGGGATGAGTACGGCGGTGGTGCTGGTGGCGAGTACGAGTACGAGGAGTGGGCACAGCGCACTCGGCACTCTCTCCCCGTCTCCACTTCGGTGAGAGCGGTGGGAGTGGACCGCGTAGCAATTTGAGTGGGGGGCGCAATTTTTAACCAGGCACACAAGATCCTGATATTCTACTAATGCCCCCTTTCCATCAATTAAAAATATGTCGAATTTACATAATAATATATTAAAATTTCTTAAGATATTTAATCAG
>JBAMIE010120099.1:0-16191 GCA_037177295.1 Kaempferia parviflora | reverse complement strand
TGTTTAAAATTCTTGGTCAAGGGTCATCTCTTTCCATGCTTTCTTTTCAATTTGTTCAACTATTCTTGGACATTAAAGATTGAATGTTGGGCAAAAGTTCCAGATACTTCAATTATGAATTATAATTGGTATTGCCAGTATTTGTTGGTTACATTGCTCTATTAAACCTTATTGAATGCAGGTGTTTCAAATCCATGCTTATGACAAACTTTTTTAACACTAGGTATTGGGACCTGCATTTTTGGCTATATTTTAGAAAACATGAATATAGGGTGTAGAAATTAAGTTAACGCATAAATGTTCAAAAGACTAGTGCATGAGGTGTTTTTAAATACAATTTACTAATGCTTGTTTGTATCTGGCTAGCGTTTCACTAGGTGATATTCATGTTGTTTGTTTCGTGTATTTCTGCCTTTATTTGGTCGATAACAAAGTTTGTGATGTGATACTGAAAGCAAGCTTTGACATCCTGTATATTGTTTTCTAGCAAAAGTAAAATCCTTTTATACTCTACCATATTTTCTTTTTTCTTGGATTCCATTGTTTGTTTTCATGTCCACATTCTGAGAAGTGCTATTATGGATCTTTATTTTAATTGGTAATCTGAGATATTATTCTGTTACTCGCACAGTTTTCCTTTTTAAATATTGAGGTGATTTTTTTTTTCATTTTCAATTTTGATTTTTTTTGTATAAATTGCATTTTTTTATTAATTATTAAGGTTATGTACTGCAGGTTGAAGGTGTGAAAAAGAAGGTTAAGAAAACTAATGTGCCTGTCAAGGAGTTGGTTTATGGTGGGATGTCAGCTGAAGAACTACAGAAGGCTGTTGAAAAGGAGTTTGAAATGGCCCTTCAAGACAGAGTGATGGAGGAAACAAAGGACAAGAAAAATGCTGTGGAGGCATATGTGTATGACATGCGAAACAAGGTAATAATATATATTTTTAATTCTACCATAGGATATATTTGCTTCCTTTTCATTAAGATTCTAACAGCAAATCTACGTTCAGCTTTATGATAAGTACGAGACATTTGTCACATCCCCAGAGAAAGATGAGCTGATTGCAAAACTTCAGGAGGTTGAGGATTGGCTCTATGAAGATGGTGAAGACGAAACTAAGGGTGTCTATGTTGCTAAACTTGAGGAACTTCAAAAGGTAAAATATATGCTTTAGGCCTACCTGTACATTGGCGTTTGAAGAACCCCGTTGCTATGATGACGTTTGTCTTGAGTCCAGCAAGGTAACCCAATCGAGGAGCGATTCAAGGAGTGGACAGAAAGAGGTCCTGCAATTGATCAACTTGTTTACTGCATTAATAGTTTCAGAGGAGCAGCCTTGTCAAATGATCCCAAGTTTGACCACATTGATATAGCTGAGAAACAGAAGGTACATTACTTTATGCCAACGGTTATTTTAGATAAGTATCAAAGTACGTTTTAGTGATGGATCTGTGTCTCTTGGTTGAAATGATTTGTGGCTGTTGTGGATTTGAGTGTGTTATTTCTGGTTGTTTTTAATTAAATTGTGCATCCTTTTAGTTCCACTTGGAATTTAGGATATAGTCGAAGAAATTATGATGCATGATAGTGCTATTTGTTCTGCAGGTTGTCAGTGAGTGCGGTGAAGCTGAAGCATGGCTAAGGGAGAAACAGCAGCAGCAGGATGCCTCGCCCAAGTATGCCACTCCGGTCCTTTTTTCTGCTGATATTAAAAGAAAGACGGAGGCCTTGGACAGGTGAGTTTAACAGATACCTCAATCACATCCGAATCTACTTTTGTTTTGGCACTATGGTTTGTTATCAGTCGGCACCTAGGTGTTCTATTTCAGATCTCAAATTATGTGTTTAGATTCAAATCCTTCACTCATCGCACAACTGCTTTGTTGAATTTTACTTATTGCAGGTTTTGCAAACCAATAATGACTAAACCGCGACCTGCACCACCTAAAGTGCAAACACCCCCTTCGACTCCAACACCTGGGGATCAATCTCAAGCTTCTGAGTCTCAAAGCCATGGAGGTAATGCTTCAGGGGAGCATGTGTCTGAGGAGGGCAGTCAAGCACCCCCAGCAGAAGCCACTGAGCCAATGGACACCGACAGATCCGAAAGTGCACCGTCAGCCTAGGAATATCAAACTTGGCTGTTTCTCTTGTTCACTATTTGCTCGATCATTTTGGTTTTCAGTATCAGAGTAAAGGTTCTCTCTGAGGGGTCCTAAATGTTTGCCAGAGATTTTTTCGAGTATCTTCTTGAATTCAGCAGTGTAATCACAAGAAATTCTTACCTTCTGATCTGAACTCCCAAGTATGACTATTTATGAGATTCTTTTTTTATAACACATGGAACCTGATAGGGAGATCAGAAGGTTTCAGAGTCCTCTTTTTTATGTCGTTGATTTTCTTATGAGCAGCTGTTGATTTTCTTATGAAAGCTGGTGAAAATTATGATTTTCGTAGTTCACAAATGCTTGTGTTAAAATTAATTTCTTTAGCATTGTGAAACTTGAAATGATAAATGTTTCATGTAAAATTTGATATAAATTAACGACCTTTTATAATGTAACTCGCTGTGTAAGCTAACTTATTAAAAAAGATGATTGATAATTCTTTTTTCTCACAAAGGAGGGAAATGATGTTTTATAAAGAATATAAATAACACAGTTGGAAAGTCAGGTTTATATCTATGAGAAAATTGTATTTGGATAGGTTATCTTTCACAAAATTGAGGTATATGTCTAAAATGGTGTATTTAGATGATCAAATAAATATTTGATCAGTTTCTATATACACTTCAAATCAGAAGAGGAGGATATTTCCATCTGTGCAAATTTCCATGTTCTAGAAAATATTTCTAGTTTTTTTCATGTTAAAAATTATTATTATATTTTTTTAAAAAAAATAAGACTAAATTTAGACAAGTGAGAGCGCTAAATAAAATAACAAATAATCAAATATTTGCGAGTTGCGACCAATTAATGGACGTGCACGTCACGTGCCGATAGTGCTCGGGAAAGTATCCGACTTCAGACGAAGGCCTTTCAAAACGCGAAAACATGTTTTACTTTTAGAGTTCCCCACAACTGCACCCATTCGACCAATCCTTCAATTGGTCCACGCAACTTGTAGGGCGGTGGAAAGCCTATGATTTCGAGTATTCAATTGGGGTGCGTCAACTTTCCCACGTTAAACCTCCTCTCCTCTCTCTCTCTCTACTCGTTCTACATCTGCAGCTTCCTTCTCACCTCCATTCTCAGCGTCCAAAGTTGGAGAAGCTTCACAAGATCCCTAATTGATGCCCTTCTTCTACTCCTCTTCGTTCTCTGTTGTCGGTTGCAGGTCACCTGTTTGCTTGTTCATCGATTTCTAGTAGCTGGTTCGAAATTCTGGTTGGTGTGCAATTGCTAGGGTTTTGCTTCCTATCCTTCTCTTGCCAGTTAGCTCCCGGATCAATTGAGCTATCTATCGTATATTTCGTTCTGAAATTTTGGTTATTTTTGTCGATTATGGGTGTGCCTCAATGAAGCAGTGCTCTAAACCAAAATGTTAGAGCTTGCATACTGATAGACGAAAATAGGAAAAATTGGACATTGAATCGTTTCTCTTAAATTGTGGTGGAGCTGAAGATTTGTCGGACATTATGTTAGATATGTTCTGGTTTTCTGCCGTAAATTGGGTAGAGATGACTGCTGACCCGATTTGATGAGGTTTAAAGAGGGAAGTAGAAATGGAGGAAGGCAATAGCAAATCGGATTTAAAACCCATGTGGCAGCTTGGAGTCAGAACGATGGGAAATTTGAAGCCCTCTGTGTCAGGGAGGTCTAGCCCTAGGAATTCTCCTCTCTATCGAAGGGTGCATTCTAGTAGAACCCGAAGGGAGAACAAGGCCACATCTGTCAAGTGGCTTCTTTGGCGGAGCAATCTTGTAGTGCTATGGTTGATGCTTGTAATTTTTTGGGCTTACATTGGTTTCCATGTGCAATCGAAGTGGGCTCATGGTGACCATGGAAAGGAAGAACTCATTGGGTATCAGAGAAAGGCAGATAGTTCTGACAAATTAGCTGGAAATTCAATCACTTTGAATCAGGATTTTGTAACAGAGAAGGGAAAGAACTTAACATCGATTAAGATTGGTGATACTCAGACAAAGAAAACAAAAGTGGTCCCAACAAAAGCTAATACTACCAAGAAGCGCAGTAGGAGATCAGAACGGAGACTACGAAGAGCTTCAGCCAAGTCGAAGGGCATAGCTTTGGAGAATAAAACTGGCGAGATAGAGGAAGGGATGATACCAAGAAGAAATACTTCATATGGATTGATTGTGGGGCCATTTGGTAAGGCAGAGGACAACATTATGGGGTGGAATGGCGAGAAACTGTTGGGCACTTGTGATAGGAAAAATGAATTTGCTCGTGTTGTTCGGTCACAGTCGTTTGTGTTGGTTCTTCATGAACTTTCGATGACGGGAGCTCCTCTTTCAATGATGGAACTGGCATCAGAGATCCTGAGTTGTGGGGGTACTGTCTTTGCGGTAGTCCTAAGCAGAAAAGGTGGGCTGCTGACAGAACTTGATAGAAGAGGGATTAAAGTAGTTAAAGACAGGGCGCAGATTAGCTTCAAGACTGCCATGAAAGCAGATGTTATTATAGCTGGATCAGCTGTCTGTTCATCCTGGATAGGTCAGAAATTATCAAATTATGATCTATAATCAGAGTTTATGGACAAAAAATTAAGTTCTATATCACACTTTGATGTCTCGTCATCTAATATATTCCTCTTGCGCTAAATTATAATGAAACATAAGGAGTTGTATGATTAAAAAAAATGTAGTGTCTGTTGACTAAAAGATGAATTGATACGGTAATTTTCATCAGGGAAGTTTTTCTTTGATTTGAAATTAATTTTCCCCAAATCCCAAATACATAAGCATTATGTATGGAATGTAAAGTTGGATGAACTTGTAGAGAAATTTGATCATTAAACTCTTAAAGATACGTGATGTTTTGTTGCAGAGCAATATCTGGCACATTTCCCAGGTGGCTCAAATCAAATAGTTTGGTGGATCATGGAGAATCGACGAGAATACTTTGACCGATCAAAGGATATGCTTAGCCGAGTGAAAATGCTAGTTTTCTTGTCTGAGTCACAATCTAAGCAGTGGTTATCATGGTGCGAAGAAGAGAAGATTCATCTCAAATTGCAACCAATGATAGTTCCTCTCTCTGTGAACGATGAATTAGCTTTCATAGCAGGTATTCCATGCTCCCTGAACACTCCAGATTTTAGTGCAGAAAACATGCTTATGAAGAGGAATATGCTAAGAGCTTCAGTTAGGAAAGAGATGGGCTTGAGTGATAATGACATGCTTGTTATGTCTCTCAGTAGCATAAACCCTACCAAAGGTCAGCGCTTGTTTCTAGAATCAGCCCGTTTGGTAGCTGAACATAATGTTTCTTTGAAAGCATTTCCAAAAGATGAATCACTTGTGATAAAGTTTCCAGAAGTTGCTCACCAAAACACAGATATTCAGCTTAATTCTAGTAGCATCTCAATGCCAACTAACCAGGATATTGTTCTGAAGAGTAACATTACTAATTGGACTACTAGGAAGAGGAGAAAACATTCAAAATCAGCCACTGTTCTTTCTTTGAGAAATGATATTTCTAAGACCATCACCAGAGTAGATGACCAAAAATTAAGGAATCTGCTGTCAGAAAGCAAGGACAAAGTAGAGCAGAACCTTAAAGTTCTTATAGGCTCACTTGGATCCAAGAGCAACAAAGTGCTTTACATAAAAGCTATCCTTAAATTGTTATCTCAACATTCAAACCTGACGAAACTAGTATTATGGACCCCAGCAACTACACGTGTTGCCTCACTCTATGCTGCAGCAGATGTATACGTGATAAATGCACAGGTAACATGGGATCCTTCATCATAAGATTTATCTACAGCACACAGGAATGTTCATTTAGATTATTATTGTTAAGATAATTAGTTGTTTCATCATTTATACATTATTGTTTGGGAGAACTTCACTATAGTTTTGGTAACACTAGCACCATTTTTAGAGATTGAGATTTGACATGACTCTTCTTTCTAAATATCCAACTTTTCTGTTTTTCTTTATTATAGGTTCTGGGGGAATTTGCCTTTTACTTTTAAAAAAAAATCCACTTATTCCTACTGCAGCATATTGATATCTGTACACGACTAAAATTTTGAATTCTTATTTTGGTAATTGTTTCCTAAAGATTCTGTGCTATGAGATTCCTTGTATACAAGAAAAACTTAGAAATATAGTTGAACATCTTTTATGATCTCATTTGAGACCTTAGAAATAATTTACCAAGGATTATCTCACGTCACTTAATATAACCTAAAGAGAAGCATTTCTTTCCTATACCTAAAAACACCTTGTCAATAGAGTCAACATCTTCTTTTCCAATCTCATTTGATATCTTAGTTTCTTAACATTACCAAGGATTATCTCGCTGTTGCTTAATATGACCTAAGAACTAGTCCAACACCTTGTCTGTACCCATGAATCTTGGTAGTGAAAGATTTCACTAATACAAGTGATAGATCAATCATAGAATTCCTACATATTTTTTAGTGAAGATTCAACTTTGCTATTATTTCTCTTATTTATAATCTCCTCAAGCATGGCATTCTCAGCAGAGAATGTCAATAACCTGATCTCCATACCATTGAAGAATACACCATATCTAATATTACTCAGTAGTTTCATTCTGGTACTTCATGAAGTTAATTTTTCCTCTGATGCCAAAAGCCGATTTGGAGAGCTCTGAAAGGTTACATCTTGAAACTGAGATCTCTTGTAGTCTCTCTCTATCACACCGAAAATATCATTGTTGTTTTTTTGCCATGCAATTGGTTTGTTATAAGTCTAGAAAGTTCAGAAAACTACCCAAGTTGTCGGATATAGAAAGAGAAAAGATGAATATACCATTTGCTGAAGGTGGTAGAAGGATAAAAATTATTTGATTTGGCTAGAAAGACAAACTAATATGAGCTTCCAATCGTCGTCTCTCACTTGTAGATTGGATGGCTTGCCCCTTGCACCAAAATCCTGGATCTT
The DNA here is from genome assembly GCA_037177295.1 of Kaempferia parviflora. Classification (NCBI taxonomy): domain Eukaryota; kingdom Viridiplantae; phylum Streptophyta; class Magnoliopsida; order Zingiberales; family Zingiberaceae; genus Kaempferia; species Kaempferia parviflora. Next base: position 9,089 of record JBAMIE010120099.1, on the reverse strand, counting down.
TCGTAGGAAATTGCATATAATAGGACTACAAGAAAGGGAAAAATAGGAAGTTCATAAATGGTATTTCTTAAGCATCAAATAGAAAGGTTAGTGTGAACATCAAATAGTTAAGACTCCAAGTTTATAATTTTTTTTAAAGTTTTGATGTACTAACCATTAGCTTGACTATCATGACCATTTCCATTCCCCATAACGATTAGGTTGCTGTTTGCTTTACTTTATACAGTTTTTTGCATTGCTTTATAATCATCTGATAATACGTAATTCATACACAGGGGCTCGGAGAAACATTTGGAAGGGTTACAATTGAAGCTATGGCTTTTGGCCTGCCGGTATTCTCATGTTTACCTTAGCTCTTCATTCTTGTATTAAATTCATGATCATTATAGGTTGATGCTTCTTGATTGACGCCTTTTTTTTTTTTTTTTTTTTTTTTTGAAAGTAAACGAGGGAAAAAACCAGACAATTGAAACGTTTGTTCATCACATCCTAAATATTCAAGATCCATAATGAGAAGTGAAGCGACGGCGTGTAGAAATATCGAAATTTCACAAAATCTTTCAAAATGCAATCTTAATCAAAGTCCAAAGGAACAACTAGACGTGTTTTCTCATGTTTGTCATCCACAAAAGCAATGAATGTGATCTTTATCGATGCTGGATAGATATCAAATGTGCAGCATCATTCCAAATAGACAAAATATTTTATCAATTGGACTGAGCAGGATAAAAGCAGTCACAAACCTGATTGAACCTTGCAGAAAATCTTCTTTGTATTCCACTGATTCATTCTATCAGAATAAAACTATGAAACCGGGCTCATTTTGTCGATAGTACAAGCAGAAATCGTATGATTCAAACAGTGGCAGGAGATGATCCAGGCAGTGACAAACAGTAATTTACTATGTATCAACCTTGAGATGGAAACCTTTGATAAGAAACTCTTCTGTATGATGCTTTCACCACACATTACATTCAAATCCTCTTGAGTCTCTTGATCATCACAGACCACATATAAAATCAGAATGAATCCACTAAAAGGTGATCTGCCAGATTGGTTTGAACTGGTTATTACTGGAAAACCTTGAGCCAAAGAATACGAAAAGAAGCTGTCAGGAAAATCATAGGAGGTAGGAAACTGCAGAACTATCCATACCAGAAATTTTTTTTTGACCTAACAAAGTGAAAATGACATAAAACAGTAGCTGCATGCAATGACACTAAAGCTTCCAGAAAAAATACAGCTTGAGATGTATCATGTTTTTCAAGAAATAAAACAAAAACTACAAAAAAGGGCAAACAGTCTGTTTGATTGAATGAAATAACTACTTTTAGGGAACAAAATTGCCAAGGGATAGAATAGCAATCCCTATATTTCAGTCCATGGAACGTAGTAGATGCTTTATGTAAATTTTCAGTCTTCATAATAATAAAATATAGCTATAAGAAGCAGCCTCAGCCAGACAAATCTTCCCAGGCCTCTAGCCTAGTCCAAACAGCTTGATCGGCCTATTCAACATTACTAGTCCAAATACACCGTGGACAATCTAATATAATTGGTTTGAAGAGAATGACAATAGAATGAATCCCAAGTTATCCCAGGATAAGGATAAAGTTTAAACAGAAACAGTTAGAACAACACACTAGTAAAAGTAATTCAATTGGTCCTTTATATTGAAAGTAAAGAAGCTTGAAGTGACCCATAAAGGGAGAATTATATATCAACTCTTGGATAGCTAATCCAAAGACAACAATTAGAGTTGTGAAAATAAGTAGCATGACATTTCCTCAATCCAATCAATGAAACAGAGTTACATGACAGGTACTTAGTCTAGAATATAAGTGAACTCAAACATCTTTTGTTCTTCATTAATTAAAAAAATTGAATAATAAGATACTTAAGTTCAGCCACCAGTGTTGATGTTCTGCAGTGATGGTAGATTGTTCATGGTTATTGTTTATTCATGAACAATTCTTTTGCAGAATTTATTTGTGAACAAGTTCCTCTCACTCTATATGTGTGTGCGCGCGCGTGCAAGAGCTTAGGAACACAAGAAGATTGAGTGGAAGACGGATGGATGGCGCGGGAATCAAGTTGACGGGCTCAGGGCATCTGAAGGACGAGAAGCTGCGGAAGAGTGCACAGGCGGAGCGAGAAGGACCGCACGGCGGTCCGAGGGACGAGAAGCCGAGGAGGAAGCTTGCTCGAGGAGAAGGTCAAAGTTGGGTTCGGTGAACTCAACTCCAGATAGCCGAGACATCACCCACGCAGAGAGGAGCTGCCAATCTGCGCCTTGGAGGCTCACAGAGGCGCCCTCGCGCCTCTTGCATGAAAGGCGCCTTCTGTTGTGCAGAAGGCGCCTTGGGAAGACGTCTTCAGCGCGCTCAATGAACGTCGAAAGAGGATTAAACTTTATCTTTTTAGGATAAAGTTTTATCCATTTGGAGGCGCCTCGACCCTTCTTGGAGGCACCTCGAGCCTTCTTGGAGGTGCCTCGGGCCTTCTTGGAGGCACCTTCCGACCCTGAGTTGTCAACATTTGTAAGAGACTACTCCGCCTTCAACAAAGGAATTTTTCTAGTGAGCACTTTCAAAGCCTTGGATTAATAACCACCTAGGTTGTAACTAAGTAAATAGACTGTCCTCTTACTTTCATTTCTTTAATTGTTCAGTTTTATTATTGTTTGATTTAATCGTGCTTCTCTAATCAAGTCAAAGATCGAGAAAGGGTTTGAATTTTATTTTATAGGCAATTCACCCCCTCTTGCCGGCCTCCACTACACCAACAATATTTATATATACACACTGGACCCTAATTAGGTGAATTAAATGGCTATTACTAGCTTATTATTATAGCAAAAGGTGATTACGCTCACCCAAATGTCCTGTCCCGGTTATGTGAATGGAGATAAATCACGGAGTCAGTTTATAGTCGACCAAATGGCAAGGAGGTGGAAGGAGTTTTGTCCTCGAAGGCATGTGACGTAGTGGATACTGTCGACTTCGTAGATACTCCGTAGATTCACTCACGGATACGAGAATTGATACTTCTAATCCCTATTAATTCGAAGAAAGAATATCAGGAAGAAGGGAAAACTCGTCGTACCACAAAAGAGACGGCAGCTAAAAATAGTATTAAACCAAAACTGTCTTGAAACATAAAACAAGACTCTTAAAAAAACCGAATACCCTAATTTTAAGATAACAATACCAAAATTAACCAAAAGAAAATTACTATACATAGTAAAAAAAAATCTGTTCAGATGCTCCAAAACGGGTCTAAACGGTGGAATTTGGGCCCGAAACTTGGCGGTTACAGGTACGTAATAAACGTAGATTTTCGAATTCTTGAGTCAAAAGTTATGCCCTCCGAAAGATTGCTTTGTCAAACCTTCATCAGCATGCACCTACTGAGATTTGATCTCTACGTTTGGAACAAACTCAATTTGGACTAAGTCCTAACTGTTGCTAGTGGTGTTGGTGCTGAAATCTTTAGAGGAGAAGACTATAAAGATGTAGTGGGAATAGAAAGAATTGGCGTAGGAACAAAAATGAAATTCCCAAATAAACTTGGGACTACATTAGACAAGTACACAATGTTGTTGAAAAGAATGGGGTACTAAAAGAAGATTGTATCTGCAAAATAAAGGCATATTGCAACAGGAAGAATAGCATTGATGCTCTGTGTTATGTGAGAATAACTAACAAAGATGAACATGATAAATCTAAGAAATAATTTCTCTACCAGAAGGCAAGAATTGAACAAAACAGCAAACTAGATACACAGGACAGAAGTAAAGGGAATAACAAGGAAAGAGAATGGTTATCACCCGGAATTGCAGGGGAACCTTCATATGAAGCAGCAAGGTTTTGGAATCTCAATAAATGCATCTTCTTCTCTTTAAACCTCTGTAATTGATCTGTTGTCAAATATGTTGTTGGTCCCGGTGCGGCCGGCATGAGGAGGGTGAATTACCCTAAAAATACGATTATACCTTCTCGTTCTTTCGACTTTAGTTAGACAAACACTTAGTAAATAAAAATAACATGTGTATAAATAAATGCGAAGCTACCAAGATTTACTTAGTTTGTAACCGGAAAGGTTGCTAATCAAAACAATGTAAGCACTAGCAAAGTCTTCTTCTTCGAGCAAAGTCGAAGACGGAGAAGCCCAGTACAACGTTTGAAAGCATGAATTGAAAACACGAAAAACAAAGTCAAAACTGAAGTACAGAAAGCGTTGTGTTCGAACAGGAGAACAAGCTCTCCTTTTATAACCCTCTTGTCAGATTTGACCGTTTGTTGGTGTGGCAGCTCCGGGTGCCTGAACCTGGCGATGCATCTTATCTACTTCGTAATGGTTCTTCAAGGGCTTGATGATAATATTTTATCCTCGCGGCACTTGATCCATGCACCTGGAGTATTGCTGATGTGGACCCAAAATTAATCCACTCTGCAACTAAAGTCGTCAATTTGGGTTAGGCCGTCAGGTTGGCCCGCCACGCTAAACAATTTAAGTAGGTTGAGTTGGAATTTTATCAATCCAAGTCCACCACGGGCCAACCCGACCCGTGAAGGTCCCGCGACGGGCTTGGGTTGGCCCACGTGTTGAGAAACACATGTAATCCAAGTTTTATGTCAATTTATTATCTTTATTTGTTATAATTTTGAAATAGAAACAACACTTTTCATCCAACATAAGTACTCATTTGTATCCATTTACATTTAAAATACCTGTTTGAGGATACATTTGATTGACGAAGCCTTTCCGAAATAAAACTTTGATAATATGAAACATTTTTTTATTTTTTTTTTAATTAATGGGCCCGCAGGTTTGAGTCCGTCGACTCACTTCCTGTGTCATCCTTCTCATCCGCTGCTTCTTCCACTCGACTTCTTGTGTTCCTAAGTCCCTGCACTCAGACACAAGGCATCAAATACACATCATCTAACTCAACCCGGTTGGCCACATTAAAACCAACTCAGGCACTTTCATCTGTTTCCAACAAAATTTGGTTTCCCTCTAGCTGAACCTTAACCCAAACTAAGCTCTGCACCAAATCCAGTCAACAAATATTTTATTCTTCTTTGCAACTATAGTTCTATCGTTATTCATGGCTGGAGTGCTTCTACCTCCCATTTTTCATTATCTATGGCTGGAGTGCTTCTACTTCCATTGATCTGCAGATTTCTAGATTGGTTTGCATATTTGCATTCCTTCCATACGATTTCTTATTGGTTCTTCAGAAATTCACTGATTAGTTTCTGGTCATATCTCCTGCAAGTGTTTTGGATTTGAACTGAAGGATGAGTTGTAATTATAGACATAATGGCCTTCTAGGGAATAAGCTTTCTACCTTTAGAGTACCAATCAAGGAGTATATATGGTTCCTTCAGTTCCAAGCTTATCAAAAATCATCTCCCAGGACCATGACTCTAGTTGATGCATGTATGTTCTATAGGTAATATAAATAAAAGGTCATAAATACACAAATTGTATAATTAAGTTTAAGGAACTACTTACAATATCTCTTTTAAACAAATTTGCTATGAATATATAGTGTTCATACATAAAGGGAAGTCCGGTGCACGAAGTTTCACACCAGTGCAAGGTTCTGGAAAGCGTCAGACCACATTGTATCTATTATATGCGGTCTTAACCTGCATTGTAAAAGACTATTTTCGCGACTTGAACATGTGACCTAACAACAACTTTACTATTGTGTTCATACATCTATCAAATAATTCAATCCTGTAAATGCATTCCTAAATCCACATTTTTATTTGTTTATTATACATGTTCAAAGCTAAGGCCCAGCCAAGGACTACTTTTGAGATTAAATATTATAAGCGGGTTCAAATCCCAAGCCTGACTCAAACTTAACAAGCCTTTCAACAAGCTTGAGTGTGAAGTTTTAAACCCACTTGAACTTTAACTCAATTTGAGGTAAATAAGTTTTCATTTAAAAAATATTTGAATAATTGTTCCTAGCTCCATTTGGCTAGATGGCATACAAAAGTCAGTTTATTATTCTAAAATTAAGGTTAGGTGATGATGATGACAATGAAGAAAAGAAGGAAAAAGGATATGCGATGTCAACAAAATAAATGCAGCTCCTTAAAGCAAACTATTGAATGATAATACCATTCCTTTTCCTAACCAAAGAGTACAACAGGCTCAGCAACTTCATAGCTCATCTTAGTATCCTGTGGCACATGCTCGACTCAACCAACAAGTGAATTAGAGCATGACCAACTTTGCATTTGGGTTAGTTGGGACTTGAGGAAGCAAGTAGCAAGCCAATCATATTATGATCCTATGGGCCAACCAAGGCATATAGTTGGGTCAGTACAACTCAACACATAGGTCCTTCTAAATATTGATATAAATTCATGTAATTTCAAACAGTTACTATTATATCTTCTGTTTTGAATTTTTCTACTACTGCTGAATGTAAAGTCTCTTAGATTACAATAATGGCCCTCTCTTTTTGAAGAGCCAGTCATTTTCTCATAGATTAATTCATCGTCTCAGTTTGATCAAATATTATTATACTCAGTGATCATAGCTTTTTTCACCTTCAAATACCACAAAAAAGTATGAAATTTTCAATGAAACAAAGTTCTAATGTCTTCATTCCTTGTAAACAATTTATAGATAAAAAATAGTAAGTTAGGCATACCAAGTGCAGAATCCCTGAATAATTTTTTTAAATGAGGCTTTGTAAGGGAGTAGACTTCCCCCATGGCATCATTCAAATATTAAAACTTAAGCCTTCTGTAGTGCACTGAGGTAAACTAGCTTCAGATTATAAAGAAGGCCTATTGTTCTGATAGCACTGTTCAGAAACTGAGACTCTGTTCCAAGAACTCAACCTTTGCGAGCTGTGTGAGTTTTCCATCCTTCGTCCAATTTCTGATATCATAAAATCAGTTCCTACATTGCCCTGTGATACTCGAGGCTCCTGAAAACTTTGCCTCAATCTATCATGGGACAACAAGATGCATATACGTTGCTGTATTGCACGTCGACCCAAAACAGTTGATGGTCCAACACCATGGAGCTGAGATATAGAACTGCTATTTTCCACTGATCTTGGTGAAACATTCAGATCAATTTCATGGAAAGAAGGTTGACTTGATCTATGCAAATTTGTATTACCACAAGGGGTTGAAACCTCAATTTCAACGAGACTGCCTAACATGTCACTATTGTCAGCTGCTTGATCAACCCCAAAATCTTGATTTTGCAAGTATGATGAATCATCACCTGCAGATTTACAACATTCACAGTACCAATTGCCTTCTGGCACTTCCCTCCCGAGACCAACACAATATGTGTGAGCAGGCGAATCACAGATATCACACAGCAACATGAGAGTATCATCTCCACCTTGATGGCATTCTATGCATACCACATTTTCGTATGGATCCAGCATTCGCCTTATTTCTTCCTCAGAAGGTTGATAAACCTTCGCCAACATACAAAAAACAACATATGAAATATTTAATTAGAAATTGGTAAAAGTTTAATGTAAATAAGAGAGAGATAGCAATAACATACATGCAGAATAATGAGATTCAGTCTAGCAACAAAGAAAATAGAAATATATACAAAATAATATGTATTTGTTATATTGTAGTCGTACAAGACTGTAGTGCACCAGAGAAATAAAATAATCAGTTAGCCTAGTTAGCCTTGGTAGATATTAAGAACGCCCAAAATTTTCTCACAATCAACTGTACTCAATCAAATCAATTTGTAACTTCCTTTTGTGGATCCTTATTATATACAGATAAAAATATATATAATTCAAATAGTTCCTAAAAACTTGATCACTATAAACAATCCTTAAAAACATTGAGTTATACCAAGATATTTGAGACTGATTCTTTTCAAAACTATTTTTGACTAAAATCAATTCAACCTAGCATATGATTGCATCAAGAAGATGACCAATGTAGTAATATGTGGTTACAATGCAAATGCAGTTAACCAAAACAATTGTTGTCAGATAAACTTTTCCTTAAAGCTATTGCAAAATGAATTGAATACCTACCTGATCACGCTTTTCAACTTTGATAACTGCTTTCCTTAACCCGAACCCTGGATCTGATCTTGAGGACTTGGTAATGGTTCCAAATCTCCTCTTGCAAATAGGACATCGTGACTCTACCTTTGACCACTCCATTATACATGGAAAACAAAAAAAATGAGTGCAAGAATTCAACACTCCTCTAACTATTGTTCTATGTTCCTCTGTCAAGCAAATACCACACAATGGCTTCCCTGATTCCTCATTTTCTTTCTCCTTGCCTTTCTCAACGTTTTTTATTCGAGCAACTATCCTATCTGTCTGTAGCAGATTCACATTCCCACTACTCTGCAGATCCCTCAACACATGCTCAGAAGTGTTACAATCACCATCTGAACAAGATTCTAATTCCTCAGGTGACACTTTTTGCCTTCTTATCACAGAACTTTTAGTCTTCTGAATACTCCTGCTCTTGTTCCTCGGTCCATCCAACATAATGGTCTCCTCTACAAAATCATCATCAGAACTTACAAAATCAAAATCAGGCGTATCTGACTCCAACAATTTCTTCTTGGTGTCCTTTGATGTTGAGCTCCTCTTCCTCCTTGCTTTCTTGGTTTTCTTCGTCTTTCTACTGGCGGCAACACGATCTTTCACAATAAAATCATCATCGCACTCGGATCTCTTCCGGCATCTGTTTCCCCTTTTCTTTTGCCTTGAAATCCATTGCTCCTGCATCTTATCACCCTTCTCCATTTGTCCTTGCTTTTTCAATCCAGAAGGCATTGAGACTTCCTCATCAACAAGATCCTGCTCGTCAGGTGAGAAATCCTCATCCTTTTCATCTTCCTCCTCCATCTCCTCTTCCTCGTAATCTGAACCTTGGGTCTGTTGGTGGTGAGGTCGAGCTGCAGGTGAATTTCTGTTCCTCCCTCTCTTTCTAAGCGATAAAACTACTTTTTCATCAGCTTCTTCTTCTTCCTCCTCTATCTCCTCTTCCCTATACTCTTAACCTTTACTCCTTGGGTTGCAAGATCTAAATGCAGATGCATTT
>JBAMIE010119997.1:0-16193 GCA_037177295.1 Kaempferia parviflora | reverse complement strand
TGTTCGACTTGGTTCGGCTAGATTACACCCCTACTTTTAGGATATATTCCTTAAACAACCTTCTCTTAGAATATTCCAACTTAGTTGAATATATTTAGTTATAATACAATAACAATAACTCTTAAATTAATATTTTATAGTTTTGTTTTATGTTTAATTTATAGGTTATTTTTTAACTTCATTTTAAATTTATAATAATATTTTAAATTTAAATAAATGACACTTATCATTTTAAGAAAAAATATTTTATATAATTAATATATTTATAAATAATAATCATTTAAATTACATAAATAAAATTAAAAATTTAATAAAGATAAATAAGTGGATGGTATGACCTATAAATAATAAATATTAATGTTAAATAATGAGTGTTAATGTTAAAATTAATGCGAGAGAATGGAGGTATTAATATAATATGTACGTGATATGTGAACCTCATATTTTTTATAATGTGCTGGATTTAATAACGCCAATAAATGTAGATGTCCTAATTTAGTATGACCTAGTGGAGTTGTCAAGGTGTCAAATTTCCCTTTTACAGGAATAGTTTATTTGCAAGATCTTACAATAGTATGATTGAATCTATCCACATGGTTCTAGATATATGAGAAGAAAATCCAATTATCTTATGTTTTAAATCCAAACATAAATATTGGAATTGAAATCTTAGAAAATATTGTCCAGTATTCTGAACAAGTTATTGAATTTCTGTTAGTCTTTCATGCCTGCTTATTTTATGCAAACAACATTACATGTGTGTTTATTTTCTTCATTAATGCATAGTTTTGTCTAATTTGGGCAGATCTAAAGCAGGCCATAAATTTTTTCTAGTTTAATTTAGTAACACTGTCATTACAGTTTAATATACAACTTGACAGCAACAATAGATTGTGACCAAAATACTTTAGAATCTAAGTCAGTGCTTTAAAATTCACACAAATCTACTTCGAAATTTATTCGCGAATATAAATAACCCTTTGCCCGGTCATACTTAAAGGGGTGAATAACATCCTCTCAAATTCACATCAACAGATTAACAAGGAGAATGGGCATCTCACAGAGACGAATATAGAAACCATTAACACGAAAAAAGAGCATCATGACCATGGCCATGGAGCTTCTCGCCATTCACACCATCTATCTCTAGGTAACATGTTAACTGGGCAATTTCGGAGGTCTTCACCTTGTCGACTATTTCCAGAGCGGAGTTCCCGATCGCGTCTTGCAGCGTCATCCTTGTATCTTGAGCTTGCATACTTAGGATGATCTAAAAATTTGGTTTTCTTCCACCAAAGTCTGAAAGCCTAAAGCACAGAAGGAGAGTGAATGCTCATGTCTCTTGATGTAATAAAGGCATGCTTAAATTATTTTTAGACTGAAAATTAGCTGTTTCGATACATAGGGAAGGGAAACGAACTTAGTGCATAATTTTATCGATTTGTGCAAAGTCGAAGTAATGTGAGCGGTGGTGCAAAGAAAATTTAAGAAATATAAAGGCTACCGCTGGTAAATCCGATGGAGTCTGTGTCTTAATCTACATGTCACAAGAAACCATTGTAGAAGAATTCAAATTTTCATTAAGATTGACCAACAAGAGAGATTGAGGTTTCTTTTAAACTACTTAATCATGACCCATTCTCCTTAAAATATGTAAACAATTAACTTGTTCCTATAATAATTTAATTAGGTCTATTCCTTAAATACTTATTTCACAAAGATACTTAAAATTATCTAATCTGTTGTGACGTGACCAAATAAATCCTTATAACTTCTACAACCATTAAAATTTAGAACTTACTAGACTAAATCTTCCGGATTTAATCTTTTCTAATTTAAACTGCATCAGTTGGTTTGCTATAAAGCAAAATTTCTGACAGTTTCATCATAAGAAGCTGAGTGTAAGACTGTCATTGCAGTGCCTTATCAAGAATAATTTGAAAGATGCAAATTCTAGCTAACTTAGATATGATTTTGCGGCAACCAATCAACAATTGTTGTGGCAGAGAACCCAATCCATCACAGTCAAACTAACATTGTTCATCTTATGAATCACTTATCAGAGAACAATATTGAAACAATATGTTGTGTTCATATATTGCTCAATGAATGAAAAAAAAAAACTTGTTGATATCTATACAACACTATTACCAACTCTTGAGCAAGGAAACTCTAAAAATGGCAGGAGAAATGAGTGACTTTTTGACATTTACTCTGATCAAGTGAAAAGTTTCAGTTTTGAAGAAAAAAAAGGTTCCTATGCCTACAAAAAAGAAAGCACTGGAAGAGAGAGAATAGTCAATGTTGCTTAAGTTGTTTTTTCTGTTCCTTTTCTCTCTTTTGTTTTCGGGGAATGATGATGATGTCTTCTTTCTTTATTGATGTTGTGTTATAGGTCTTCCATGAGTGCTTCTTGGGCCACTGACAAGGCATAGCCATATCAGTCAAAGCCTCTATTTGTCTCTTGCTGCAGCAAAAGGCGAAACCGTCATCTCGGTCTCTCAGGGTGGCCCCCCACTGTCAGGAAGAGAGGTAAATCACGGGGGCTTCGCCCAGCAGTGCATACAAGGAGGGATTGAGGCAACCAGCGGGGCATTCCGCACCTGCTGGAAATTGACCCAGGCCTATTGGCAACAACACCCTTACCAAACAAGGCAAGCTACTATGATAAATTCTGAAGGAACATAGGGAGAATTAAGTTGATTATAAGGTTCATCATAAGCGTAACTTTCTTCCTTAAGAGCATCAAAAAGGAAAACAACAGCCTTTACCAAACTAGAAAATAGTGAAATAAAATGAAGTGTAGTGGATATTGGGGAAAACATGATTTGGCAATATTAACCAAACATTTAGCTGTTTATTTTTTTATTTTATGTGAATAAAAAAGTAAACTGGGTTACTAAAGCATCTAAAAAGAAGTCTACACAAGATAACTAAAAATGAATAGATATTGTTGCAACATTAGTATATCATACCTGCCAATATATCCACACTGCAACCTTATGGGGCATCAACCAGAAACACTTTTCTAGAAAAACTGAACTAGATGAAGACTGGACTCTTTTGGCACGTAAAGTTGCAGTGAAATAGTTTCCAAGGGTGGGGTGTTGAACTGAGATTACAAGTGACAGATCCTCTCCTGGTGCATCAGCAAACATTTGCCAATTTCCCTGCATATCCTGTGAGTAATATGAAGTTCCAGCGAATGAAAATAATAATCAGTTAAGAAGTCGAGTGCAGATGAGAGCTTACAGTAAGAAACAACTAATGCAGGAAAAAGAAAAGAAGTTGACAAGAGGTGTACATAAATTAAATATCTATCCTCTTAAATACTCTCTCTCGTTCTCACCCACCATGTAGGAATAGAAACTTTATGATGTACCATGGTGAGAGCTAAACCACACCAAGACCGCCAAGCAGAAAACAATAAGCAACTGATGTTCAACATTCTTCTCGAATGATCCATCAAATCTCAGTTTTTCACATAAAACTTTGAATATGTTTGCTAAAGAAATAAATACAAGCTGTTGAATATGTCTCGCATAAAACTTCTAATCTTACTAACGAGCTGTTCAACCCAACTATCAGTTGTTGGCTACATGTGTTTTACCTTGTCATTGTGTGAAGTGTAGGGTTATATCATTTGCTACTTTTACTGTAAATAAAACCTCATATTGTCTTTAAGATCCTGCAATAGCATGTAAGGTCGAATTGAGTCTATACTCTATAGTAACTAATATAGACAAATTGAATCAATTAGAGTTGCATATGTGAAGGGTAGAAGGATACCAAAGAAATCTATGTTCATGAATATGCCAAGCTCATGAACATAGATGACTTGTTAAGTGATTTAACTCTTCCATATAGCTCGATGGAAGGATAAAGTCTACATAGCTAAGCCCGATGCCAAACTCATGCATAAAGAAAAACAATAGATGAAAGAAAGTGACTATTTGAAAGAGAGAGAAAAAAAGACAGAAAAGATACAAATTTTAGCAACTTGCAAGAGAAGAGCAGCAATCAGATATGCTAAATTTTCAATAACAATCAACGCAAGCAAGCTAGATTGCGAATGATGGTCATAAAAGGAAAGGCACCATGAACGGGCTGACATGCAGTGGTTTTGCAGCAACATCATATCCTGGACTGAAGGTAAAAGATACCCGCTCCCCCCATGGCGTGTTTGTTACCTGAATTCAAAGGAGAAACGTAATCCCATCCCCTAGATTTCGAGAAAAAAATAAGAGAAAAACAATACCCTTTACCTCAGCAATGCACATCTTAAGGGAAGGCTTTGGTCCTTCTCCCTCTTCTCCTTTCCCTTCCTCCACATCATAGCAGTAGTAGACGCTCAGCGGATTCTGCTCGTACCCCACACTCTCCGGTATCGTGAGCAGAAACCTGAAAAAACAAACAAAAAAAAAAAATCAGAGCTTTTCATACCTTCTCCCCTCGAAACCTAGTTTTTGCAAGTAAGAAAAAGTTAAGCATCGGGTTGAAACGAGGTATTACACGGGCCCGTTGGTCCGAGCAATCTCGCGGGCTCGTCCCGCGGAGAGGTGAGAAGGCTGAGGGGCGCCGTCAAGGTCGATGAGCGCGTACCGGACGGAGTACTCAAAGGCATGCTCGACCGGCCGCCGCCTAGCGTGGCGCACGCGGCCCTCGTACAGAAGCACAGCAGCGTTGCGGTCGCCTTCGAAGCGGAGGCAGGAGAAGCAGAGAGGAATGGAACGGATGGCGAGGGCGAGGGAAAGGAGTGAGGAGGTGAGGAAGGTGGACATGGCGGAACAAAGCAAGTAGACGACCTCCATTGTGCCTGAAGTACAGCGAGCCACACATTGGACCTTCTGTGCTCTCATCTTAATACGCCCCATTTGAATATTTTTTTATCAAAAATTTTATTGAGTCCGAACTGATAACTGATTGAATTTAATGGGCACGTGTAGAGTGTCGAATTGGCTTAAAGACCGATACTCTTTTCATATTTAAGAAAAGACAACATTAATTGACATGATCAAATTGTTGGCTCATATCATGCCCATATTAAATTTGATATGCATTCATATTAGGTCTACGATTCATAATAGATCTGTATGTTGGCCTAGGAATGGTGGGAGCAATGGAGGCAGCGAATTATTTTTTACCATACGATTCATATTAGGTCCATATTGGATTAATTTTTTTATAATATTATAATACTTTTAGATTCGACCTCTAGACCTCATGTGACAAGCTCTCATGCCTTAACCATCGTACAGCCCCGAGGGGACAATATGGATCTGGTATATAACCATATCATCATGCCCACATTGGGTTTGATATGGTTTCATGCACAACGACTTGATAATGATTTCATATCAGGTCCAACGGTTTGATATGGGTTCCATGCCAAAAAAAAAAAAAAAGGAAAAAAAAGAAAATAAATTGCATGAATGAAAGAAACAAAGATGAGAAAGAAAAAAAGAGAATGATAAAAAAGTCCATGTCGGTTGGAAGAGTAAAATGGGAATGTCACATAATTAAGTGTATCCTTTTATTCCTTTGGTAAATGTCAAAGTAATGGTAAGTGTATCCTTTCATTCCTTTGGTAAATGTCAAAATAATGTGTGTGTTTATCCATTTAAAAATATATCTACGCCCTATTTAAGATCAACTAAAATTTTATAAATATGTTATTTTTATTATAAATAATGTAAAATTATAAAATATGTTAAATATAAAATTAAAAAAACGTGACAGAGCTTTAATTGTTAATTGTTTATATGCTTTGTTTCTTAATACTAACAAACTGAGTTTATTTATTTAACTTAATTTCGAATAATAAAAAATATAACTGAGATCTTATTAACTTGTCCAAAAATATTCTATTTACCTAAGATTATATTTAGAGTTGAGCCTCTATAGACCGGAACTAATAAACGAAATTTGCCCCACGGGCATGACGCAGAGATTAAGTATATAGCGGAATTAAAATAGTGTAATCGTTTGATCTTTTGAGTCACGTATTGATATTGAATTTAGTAGAAAAATTTGGGTTGGACGACCATGGACTGATTTACTGTAGGTGAAAAAATCCTATGAATTTGTCTTCGTAAGTGAAGTATCAATTTGGTGTTGGACGGTGTTACAGGGACAACAAAAATCACTAGGTCCACTATCGACGACTTATTGTAACACTTCTGTGATTTACCCAAAGACTAATAAAAACTTCATGGGATCAAATCGATCTCTCTAAAATTAATTTAGCATAAAAATTAGACACCTGGATTGTAAAAAAAAAAATTGACAAACTGAAATTTTTTTTTTAATGATCTGATTACCTCTAGGAATTCATATATATTCTTGAAAATTAATTTTTTTCGGCTAAAGCTACTTTATGTTCTAACTATTAGATTTGTTCAAATTATTATAGATTAATTTCACTGACAACCCCTTTTACTAGTAGATCAATAGGGTAGAGTTTAGAGCGAGCGATTCACTTTTTACTACCGATAGAGTAGAATTTGCCCATGGAATCCGAACCTAGTAAAGTCTCTCCATGGCCCATTTATACGTTTACGAACTTATCTAATCACTAGTGAAGTCTCTCCACGGTCTTTTCGGATTTATCTAATAACCGATTCATGAGACCAAGTCATCCGCCTCCAAAATTAATTGTAAGAGCTAAATCCCTGAATTATTAAATATATATAGGATAGAGTTCGAGCAACAACGTCCAGTTTACATTTTACATTCTGATTCAACCAATCAAACTCAATCAAAATTGAACGAAGAGTGACTTTCAATCAAAATTGAACGAACAAGAGTGGCTTTCCAGCTCAACTGCGACGCATCGCTAATGAACCTGCCTGCCTGATTTTATTACCTCACTAACACCATGCATACCACAGACTAAACCAGAAGGATGTGCAAATAAGAAAGAAAAACAAATGGAACAAATCTGTAATTTCAGAAAGAATATATTGAATATAGGATAAGGTAAAGTGCACATAGCTAAGACTGGCACTTGGATTATCGTTCCTCATTTGCTCCACGGCTTGATCACTGCGACAACGATTATAACGACGATTAGTAGGAGAATAAGTATGGCAAAACACATCCACTTGCGAGAGTTTTTCTGCAGTGTCTTTGCTTTTTGTAGAGCAACCGTCCCAGATTGAACATGATCCACGGCGTTTGAAACCTACAAACACGAAACAAATTTTTTTTTGTTACAGTGTACGGCCATATAAAGATGACAGAGCCCTTCTTAACTGTGTCATTGAGTGAATTTCAAGTTACTGAACAACTAGGAGCTGATTTTACAAATTTGTTAACATTAAGTGTCTCTACAATAGCTAAAAATTGTAGTTAACGTGTTGACGCTTCGAGATTTCAAATTGTACATACAAAACAGTTAACAAAAATTGAGATTTTAAATAACAAATCAACTGAAACTGTTAGCTACAACTAAGAAGTCAAAATACTCCACAAAAAGATGTCACTATGAAGTGCAAATTTCAGCTGTTATTCATACCTGGGTCTCAATGTTATCCAGCATTTCCCCTTGAGCATCAACTAGCACTGCCATATCAATAAAAATCTACAAAGCAGAAAGAAATGCAAAATTTAGGAACGACCTCTGAAAACTTAGATATGCTTCTTCTGGAAATAAATATTTAAAAAACTATTCTCAGATTATCCTCCAAATTTCTGCCGCATCTTAAAGCGATGATGCAATCGCCAAATACTTGTAAAAAAAAGAATTCTCTTGCTAGGTTTATGTAACTCAAAGAATTCATCACAAAATCACATGTCACTAAGGTTGGATGATGCTAATAAAATTGTATTTACTTCATTTCAGTTGCAGGCTTGCAACCTGACAAACACATACTGCACCAATATGATGTGGAAGGGAAAATAAAAATTCGGGCTAGCTATTCTTGAAGAAGCTACAATATCCCAACAAGACAAATCTTGAATAAAAAATTTGAGTTTCCATGAGAATTGGTGGTTTATGCATGCTGCATACCCTCTAGATTCTAAATGTACAAATTTTTCAATAATAATGCTGGGTTTACCTATAGGACCAGAAGGTGGAGGGGCAGGCTACAGTGAGGAGCGCAGAAAGGGAGTGGAAGGGATGAGGAAAGTCAATCATCCAAACATGTTTACCTTACTTAGAAAGCCAAGGAAAATAATTGGGAATAAATCATGTTGACATGTGTGCCTTTCATCTTCCATTTCAAACGTATTGTGGACTGTATGTGGAGTTGGTGCTCAATGTGAGTGGAATACAAGGGATGTGCGCTGAGCAAACACATGGCAAGTGACAGGGTGCATTGGGTGAGAGGCAGTGACGAAGAGCGTGACAAGCACATGACTATGTCACTAAAGATGTGTGTGATAGACTGGTGGCACTCACATAATGGACTGCGCACAAAGGATAGACAATCCTCAGTTGAGAAATGGTATTGGGTTGCCCAAAATTGATTAATGTTGACCACGAAGCGGGCAACAACGAACAACAACAGGCTACAATAAGTGGCATCAACAACAGGGTAGAACAAAGGGGGGAGGAAGAAAGAGCAAAAATGGGAGGAAAATGTTTCTGTCCAATTTGGGCGGACGCTATTTTTGCCCAAGAATGAATCTGCAGATTGGGTTGTTCTTCCTTGCTTTGGAGTTGGATGTTGTTGATAAATAGTGAATGGATGCCTCAATTTCCGCACCAATCTGCTCCACTTTTTGTTCCCGCAAGTAAACCCAACATAAAATACCATTAGACAGAGTCAGATGCCCTCAAAAACCCAAAAAAAACATAGCCAGTTTAGATTGCTTGGTGATCTGGTTGGATGAAGGCCTAAGCAAACAAACTGGCAATATATATTCGTAATGGAATACTTTATATGTAGCACATGATCACTTTAAAAAGCACTCCAATAAAAGTTGTAATAACAATACGAAAAGTCAGTCCACGATTGGAGCTATCCAGCAATATCATAAACTACTGATCGGGGAATACTGAAAATCATCTAAACAACTTCTAAAAGCATCTGAAAAATTGTACAATACAATGAGTTAACTACAGTGACTTAGAATGACATTGGGAAGATACAATAACTTAAAAAATTATTTTTGATGAAAAAAAATTCAGAATAGGGAACGAAGCAGCAATTCATGCAAAAAATATGTATAAGCAGAATTCCTTCGATCAAATAAAAAATCGAAAATATGATTGACCTGTTGCAACTCAAGCAACTTCCTCTCTAGATCCTTTACAGTGTTATGACGCTCTTGGATTTCTGCAAGGGTATCCATTACCTGCATTAGAGAGTGATTAAAATCATACAGTTCAGAATTTGATAGATATCAGTGGATGAAAAACAATACAAAATGAAGTCATTAATTACCCATAGATGGTAGACTTGCATCAATTAATTACCCATAGATCAAAATGCTATTTTATAAATGTAAGTTGCACTTGTAATAGATTCTATGTTTAGTATATTTATTGATTTTTGTATTAATAATAATATTGCAGTTATTATTGATGACTATACAAAGCATGTAGTAACCTCACCATGTAGATCTAAGAAAGTTATCATGGCACTCCCATTTGGTCATTCAAACAATTGTACTAGCATGAATACAAACAATTGACTTGCAAGTGTAATAAGCAAGATTTGATTATGCATGTTGATCCTACGTGCACGAATTTGCAATTGCAGATAAGTCAAAGAGCCTGTAAAAACAAACCTGGCCCCGACCTTGTTCTTGAATGGCTTTCTGAAAAATTTGTTCACTATTGCCTGTTTCTATCAACTGGTCAATAGTCTGAAAGGAAAAGGGTGGAATCTCTCTTACAAAGTCGAGAAGGTCAAATATGGATGGATAATCATAGAAAATTTCTTTGTACCTCTTCATCAGGTCGACTACCAGTAACTGTTGAATCCAAGAACAAGACAGGAAAGTAGCCAACATGTTATGAAGATAAAAGAGGTGACTAGCATTTCACAAATAATTAATCAAAGATAACCTGTAATAACTCTTCTTTCTACAACTTCTCTATATTCTTGCTGGATTCTTTCCCTTAGAGTCTGAGGGGAAAAAAACAGAATTAGATGCAAGATATGAGTAAGGAAGAAAAAGCAGGTGATGATAATCATACATACATAAAAACAAATATATATATATAGCATAGGGTACCAAAATGACCACAGTGCTATGCAACGCCTGTAAAATCAGAACACGATGAATTTACTGAACAGACATTGTACCAGAATATGGAACAGTTTTCACCATCACTTGGCAAACCTGTAGACAGCATGGATGTAGAATGCTGACATCTGCCGGTGTGATATCAAGGCATTCCATGCTGACAATAAGGGATGCATTAGATCCCAAGTCAAAATGTTTGGTCAGTGTTGTTAGGTACTCTGTCCAGTACCAACAGGCCATGCACTGAATTGTTCTGGGCTGTGACCAAAAATCGCTCTACTGCCAATACTTTAAACCTTGTCATATTATACTATTTCCTTTTTTTACGGAAAAAAGCATTAAAAGAAAAACTTGAAGCGTGCCTTGTTAGAACAAAAGGTCAGGAAGCTTCTTTTCTACTTAAATAATAAGCTTTGATCTTGAGTTGGCTTTGGCATGGGAATAAATACCTTTTGCTCTTTTCTTTTGTCAATTTCACACATCTTTATAGCAGAATAAAAGGAACAAAACAGATAAGAAAAACTTAGGAGTGTGCCATTAAGAACTTGCCTGAAATTCAGACATGCGATCTTTCAACTTTCGTTTTAGTGCTCTGTATTAAAATTGTCCCAAGCACATGAGATTATTTCATAAAGGCATCTCTCACATATCATATAAAAGAGTCAAGATGTAAACTTTACTCAGTGGTTGCAGTTCTGGAACGGTCTATACTCGATCCTTTCCCACATCCAGGCTTTTGCCTATTTGCTAAATTCTAGATAGCAAAAAGTAATAACAGTCAGTCCTGGAATGATAGACAACCAAATCGTGAAGCTTTGTATTCAACACAAATAGAAATACACTTCCAAAAAAAAATGAATTAAACTATATCAACAACCGACTAGTTGACTGCAAGGAAGCCAACTGTCTATCAGTAAGACAAAGGTAAAATTAAAATTAGAAAAGCAAGGAAAGTCAATTTCCACATATGAAAATCTTCATAACTACAGCCAACACTAGTACTTTCCTTAAATAGAACATTTAAACTAGTTTTTCCTAATAGAAAAAGCAGGAAGCAGGAAGCAGGAAGCAGGAAGCAGTCACAATAGTAGATACATTAAAAAATAAAGAAATTGGGAAATTATAAAAGAAACAGAACTTAAGATTGGTGAAAGCAGATGCTCATTAGGCTTTTCAACACTGCAAAAATTATGACTAAACAAAAACTTATATAAAAGGCGCTCTGAAACTTATTTATCACAAGTTGGTTTGCATCAGGGATATGAACCATACATCTCGATCCAGTTCTTCAAATTTTGACTTTGCTAAACGTGCAGTTTTCCCTGCCTCATCAATATCTTTCTGCATTTGTTGCTTGATTGCTACATCCAAAAAACAAAGTAGTCACTATAACTACCATGCAGATTACCAAATATGAAGACAAATATCACATACTTTAGCCAATATTTTAAAAAAAGTTGATAACTGATGCAAATTACCGTTCATGTCAGATGCCTTCGTAAAAGTTTTTGATCTCTCATTTGCTGACTGTAGTGCAGAAAGAAAAGAAATGAAGTAGGTCAAAGTGGAAAATGATTAAGCAAATAAATCCCCATGACTAACAACTTTAAACCCATGAAAAGAAATATGAAATTAAAAATAAAGCACACTGATGGATGATGATAACTGAGGTTTCATCTAAACAATTCCAATCAATTAATCAAAGCTGCAGCTCTCTCTAGAAGAGTGTTCAATACGACAGTTCAATTCCTGCGGTACTACACCGCAAAGTCCAAGTTAAATAGGAACCCGGTAAAAATTTGAAAATGAAGTTGAGTACAAATCACCATGAGATTTGTAAACAGCTTTATGTCTAAGGTCTAAAGATAATGCATCTAAGGTTTAAGAGAATCAAGATGTTGGATTTGTTGAGAACAATTCTTAATCCTCATTAAGGCAATTTTTACCAATAGGAAGAAGAAAAAATAGACCACGTGAGGGAACAAATTAATAAGGTGTAAAATAACCTTCCATGCCATGCCAAACTTTCTAACCTGGATAAAGTTATATCCATAAGAATAAGGTGTAAAATAACATTCCATGCCATGCCAGACTTTCTATCCACGTGGAATGATACAATTTTGATTTTTTTTTTGTGTAAATACAAGTCTAGGGGTGTAAACAAGCCAAGCCACTCGCGAACTATTCAGGTCTCGGTTCGAGAAAAGTTCATTCAAGTAAGTTAACGAGGCAAGCTTGAGCTTAACAGTATTTGGTTCGTGAGTGCGCGAACGAGTTTGTTAAGAGGCTCATTTACTCGAGCTTGATTATGTAGCTACTAGCTAGAACTCGATCTTATTTAACGATTTGAAAATAATATGTTAACGAGCCGAGCTTGAACTAAGCCCGTTTAACTTTTAAATGAACTATTTTCAAACTGAGTTCGAATCATTCGCGTACTATTTAATTTCATTACTAACCGAGCTCGAGCTTAAGAATTAACTCTCGAATCGAACTTGAGCCGAGCTCAAGCTTAGGGAAAAACCAACCCAGCCGAGCTCGAACCTCTTCTTGTTCAACCCGGTTCGATTACACCTATACAAGTCTTAAAAGAATAACAAACGAATTAATCTTAACATGTGTCATAGCATGCCAAGGGGTGTCAAATGTGTGTGTATGACCAGATAGGCAGATAGTCATCATCAGTGTGATCAACAGAGACGTGAACATAGAGGAGATGAAAAAAATACCTATGTTGATTAGTATTGATTTTTGATAATTTACCATGCCACTAACACAGTATAAGATTCTTCAACTATAATCAGTTAGACAGAATGATGAGGAAAAGTCAAACTTGTTGGAATGTGTACCTGAAGATTCTTTGATAGAGTTGAAAGCTTGTCAACTTGTTTCTCGATTACTTGAACCTAGCAGAAAAGACAAGCATCAAGCTCTTTAACGGCTCAACTATGATATTGCATACTTCATAAACTTAATGTTGTAGACTTGGCACCTGTTTAAAAAAGACTTCCAGTCCCTGTTCTGCAGCACTAACTGGAGGCTGCTGTCCTAATTCAATGTCGGCATCTCTTGAAGGCTCTCCTCGAGGGAGTTCGAAAGAATCCTAAATAAGAGTGAAATATTTCAGAATGTTAGAATTGACATCCATTCGAAAAATTATCTTTTCAAGCAATCAAGAAAAAACTGACAACTTGTTACCAGCTGAGATAGAATAATATACATGTTTGTTTGTGTAGTAATATCCAAGTAGAAAAAAGTCCAACCACTAGTAAAATGAAGTATGTTGTCATCAAACTTATCATATATTTGTGAATGCCTTAACAAAAAAATGGTCTCCATATAAAGAGAAATGCAATTGGCTATAATTAGACTATTTTGGATCTTTATGAACCAGATGCATTTATTTAGTGATGTATGGTAGCCATGTTGAACAAAAATATATTTGCCATTGGAATAGTGAAAGCTATTTAAATTGTCGGCGATAGGTTTATATAGAAACAAGAAAAATAAGAATTATATTACTGCTTTTACACAATGTGAACCTGTGAACCATCAGAACACTGTCCAATATTTCCATCAGCAACTTGTTGGTTCTTTATCACCAAATTTAATCTTTAAAGATCTCCTACATGCCTTAGTGAAGAATGATGAAGACAACAAGGACCTCAAATTTTATCTTTAAGGTTTCTCAAACCCTCTTCATCATCTTCAAGGATGCATGTTTGTCCCCGGCTATTTGGATTCGGCTACATGAATGCTATAAACCATTAAGTACTATGTAAGAATTTAACACTGGTAGATTCTAAATCAATTAAATTAATTTTTTTGATAGATTGACTATGTTGTATATCCATGTTTCATAATTGCCATGTCCATTCCACAAAGAACCAAAACCTTGATGTAAATTTCAGAGTTGTAACATGCTACAGCATTTTTTAGGAAATAGTTGACAATAGCAAATATGTTTAAAAATCATTAATCTCATTCGTAATCCAAAGCATGTGACATTCTACAAGCAGATACTTGATGCAATAATCAACAACTCAAGTTCGAGAAATATGATATGGGTTTTTTTCTGAAATGCATCACATGATACTGCAAAACAGGGCTACCTCATTGCATATTTTATGTGCATTATCCGTAGTGATCGCAATGAATGGATGGTCAAATTAGAAATTATAATAAAAGTTACATGCATAGAGCATAGGAACTGCATATTGCTTTTGTCTTTAATTGACTCGCCCAAATAAATTTGGCGGGTTCAAGCCAATTTAACATATGCAGAATTAGACTGCAGGGAAAGTGAATAGACTACCAACAAAGCAGATAGACAAGATCATAAGAGTCAGCAAGCACAATGAGAACCAAAGAATGATTGCCGATAACAAAGAGGAAGTTGCTGCTTCACAGGATCAAACTATGTGTATTTAAGTTATTTCCTGAAAAATGCAAAAAAGTCTCCGCAGATCATTGGATTTGTTAAAATTTAATCTTTTCTACATTGAATTTTTTTTTGGGGTTTTACAGAGTTTTATACTGATTAAGTTCTTTACTAATTTTTCAATTTCAAATTATATTAACAGAACTAACTTTGTGTCTTATAGATCATTCTGTGGAACTATCGGTTTTTTTTTTTTTTGTATTTCCGTGAAATTTGAGAAAAGGTTCATTAATGATCTATTGGCAATATCTTTGCGTCTGAGTAGAGCGAATAACAAGTCACCAGTCAAGTATACATCAGCAATGACCAGAAAACGTTTCATTTATTTCATTTTCTTGTAAATTGTTCAAAAGTTTATCAAGGTATGAACAATACACCTAGCACACATATAATCAATGAATCAAGTAAAACTCCAATGAGCTCTCCATCAAGTAAATCCTCTTCAAAATTTCTTGCAGCAAAGCAAATGCTACCACAGCGAAGACTGATTTCCCGAAACAGTTCTTTCTGAATTCACTTTTCTTCCTCGATGCTACAGCCCTAACCCCATACCCACACTAAATCCTCTCCTTAATCAAAAGAAGAACATTCGAAATCTCCCAGATTCAGATTCAGATTCAGTATAGCACCAACCAATTTCAACAGAATTGCGAGTTCTAGTCCACCCCCACCCCACTCTCCAAGAATAGTAACGTTCAATAAAATTACCGATAGGAGGTTATTCATCCTGGCGGTGGACGAGATGAGCAGGACGAACGTAGAGACGAGTAGGCAAGTCGAGATCCGGAACCGAAGATGACCCCCTAGGCAAGATCTGGGAAGCAATCGGCGCGAGAATCGAAGGGGAGGCAAGTTTGGTGGAGGTGGCAGCGGTGGTGGTCTCGATCGGGGTGGCTGACGCCTTTCCCTTTTGCAGTCGTCAGTCGTCTGTTGCTTAAGTTGATACTTCGGACGGATGTTAACTTCGCCGAGACCAAGTTTGAGACGGTGGCATTACGAACGCTTAAATTGTTTGCGAGTACATTGTAACGGAGTTCGATTGGCGAGGTGCCCGCGGGGCCCGAGGTGGAGCCCAGCTCAGTCCTAATCGAGTGCAACTTATATTTATTTCTAAATTCTAATCCGCAAATTAAATTAATTAAAATTTAACTTAGTTAATTATTAGGGCTTTCATTATTTATCCTAAGGTTAACAAGATACTTCATTTTAATAAAAAAAAATTAAAAAAAAAACGTCTCAGTTGTTTTCATTCTGAAAGTACGTGCCAGCAATAATAATCATTTTAATCAAAGCTGTTAAACAATTTTTGTTTGTTAGTTTATATTATCCTAATTTTTGAATGGCCTTCAACTCTAGCAAAAAGACATTTATAAATAGGGATGTAATCGACCCGAACTAAGTCGAACAGTGAGAAACTCGAGTTCGGGCTCGGTTTGTTATCTCTAAGTTCAAGCTCGGCTCGAGTTCGATTCGAACTTTAGTTTTTAAGCTCGAGCTCGGCTCGTAATAAAATTCAATAGTTCGAGTTCGGCTCGAGCTCGGCTCGAAAAAA
>JBAMIE010119889.1:0-16195 GCA_037177295.1 Kaempferia parviflora | reverse complement strand
ATAGAGCAATAGTCGTAGTCTGCTTCTGCAGGGAAAGAAAGATGATGAGTCGATAGCCATCCACTTGAAACGAGGAGTAAAGGAAGCGAGCATACTTCTTTGTGCACCTCACGTAGAAGAAGAAGAAGGAGAAAAAGAGAAATTGTTCTGTTTTCTTCACCGACAGCACGGTGTGTGTTATATCCCACTATTCTTCGATCGATGAATGATCTCTTCTCTTTTCCTTTTTCTTCTTCGAGATTTATACAGTCTGGTTTCTTTTTATTAATATACAGGAGAGAAAGAGACAAAAAAAAAATGTATGGAGATTGTCAAGTTCTGTCGTCCATGATCGGAGGAGGCAACGTAGTGGTGTCGCCGGACTCGCTCATCTTCTCGTCGCCGATCCCAAACCCTAGCGGCCTCGGGTTCATGGCCAGCAGCATGCCCCCATTTCACGCCTTCTCCTCCATCATGCCGGTAGTTAATTAAATTCTACACCACGATCGTAGTTGTTGTGATTTTTTTTTATTCCAACTTTTATGATTATTTGAAGGAGGGGATGATGGTGATGAGCAAGGAAGAAGAGATGGAGAGCCTCTCCGGCAGCGGGCCGCTCGACGGCGGCGTCCTCAGTTGCGGAGAGGATCATGACGACGAACTGATGCAGCAGCACTCCCTGCTACTGCCGCCGCCGCCGTCCCAGCCGCCGGTGGCAGTGAAAAAAAAACGTTACCACCGCCACACCGCCCGTCAGATCCAAGAAATGGAAGCGTGAGTAGACATACAGCTCAGAGATCCAAATATTTTTCCTTTTTTTTTTCCGGCTGTAAAAATCAAAATCATCAATTGCTTCAGATGGAAATATTTGATACGATTCGATCGTAATGAACGCGTAGGTTGTTTAAGGAATGCCCTCACCCGGATGAGAAGCAGAGGATGAAGCTAAGCCAAGAACTCGGCCTCAAACCTCGCCAAGTCAAGTTTTGGTTCCAAAACCGCCGCACTCAATTGAAGGTCTAGCGCCAAATCTAATTAAATAAATCATTTCTTTACTTTTTTTCTTTTATCTAAATTATTAACAATTATTATTCATCAGGCACAACACGATCGTGCGGACAATGTGGGACTAAGGGCCGAGAACGAGAGCCTGAAGAATGAGAACTTCCGGCTGCAGGCGGCCGTTCGCAACGTTGTCTGCCGCAACTGCGGCGGACCTGCCGTTCTCGGCGAGATGTCCTTCGACGAGCAGCAGCTTCACATCGAGAACGCCCGACTCAAGGATGAGGTTCCTCCCTCTAAACCCTAACCCTAATTTATAGTTTCTTAGTGCATGCATGAGATTGAAGAATGAAATTACAGCTCGAGCGGTTGTCCTGCATCACATCCCGCTACTCCGGCGTCGGCCTCACGCCGGCTCCCCTGCTCGTCGCGCCGTCTCTGGACCTCGACATGGGCGTCTACTCGCGGCACTTCAATGAGCCGCCTCTGCTCGCGGCTACACCGCTCTCGGAGGACCTGCAGCACTCTCCGTTCGGCGGCGGAGGCCTGATGGTGCTCGACCAGGACAAGCCGCTGGTGCTCGACCTCGCCATGACCGCGGCCGACTACCTTGTGAGGATGTGCAACGCCGGCGAGCCGCTTTGGGTTGTCCGGAAGGGCGACAATGTGGAGGTGCTGGATTTGGAAGAGCACTCGAAGCGGTTCGCTTGGCCGATGGAGCTGAAGCAGCTGCAGCACGCCGGAGAGTTCAGGACGGAGGCTTCAAGAGACTCTGCGATGGTCATAATGAACAGCATCACTTTGGTGGAGGCTTTCCTCGATGCAGTGAGTCCTAATTAATTAATTAATTACTCAGACGAACTGACATAATTCCAGGTTTACGATATATAACATGCACTTTTCATTTCAATAAACATCGATCGATCGATCTTCAGAACAAATGGATGGATCTTTTCCCTTCCATCGTGTCAAAATCAAGAACAGTTCAGGTGCTGAGTTCTGGAGTAGCTGGTGGAAATGGCTGCCTGCAACTGGTAATTCTATAACCAGATTGAATTGAATTGAATTGTGTTGAATGTTGGTATAATAATTACAATTTTCAGATGCACGGGGAGTTGCAGTTTTTGTCGCCCTTGGTGGCAGCAAGAGAAGCCTATTTCTTCAGGTATTGCCAACAGAACTCGTCGGAAGGGTGTTGGATAATGGTGGATTTCCCAGTAGATGGATTTGTCCAAGGGGTTCAAACATGCTTCCCTTGGTATAGAAGGAGGACCTCGGGCTGTATCATTCAAGACATGCCCAACGGCTATTCCAGAGTAAAATTAGTTCATGCATTAATTAATGTTCACTTCCATTTCTATCTATCTCTGTTCATATTCCCCAATATAATCTTGTTATTTTCTCGATCTACAGGTGACGTGGGTAGAACACGCAGAGGTGGAGGATAAGCCAGTGCATCAAGTATTTCGTCAGTTCGTCACCAGTGGCATGGCTTACGGAGCAACTCGCTGGGCTTCTACTCTCCAAAGGCAATGCGAGCGCCTCGCCAGCCTCATGGCCAGAAACATATCAGACCTTGGAGGTTGCTAGCTATAATTTATCCACTTCATTCATCTCTAATTAAGACGATCGATCGACGTTAATTTCATATATATTTTTAGCCGTGATCCCTTCGCCGGAGGCAAGGAAGAACATGATGAAGCTGTCGCAGAGGATGGTTAGAACATTCTGCTCCACCGTGTACGCCACAGGAGCGCAGTCGTGGACGGCGCTCTCCGACTCACCGGACGACACAGTTCGCGTGACGACGAGGAAGAACACCCAACCCGGGCAGCCTAGCGGCGTCATCCTCGCCGCCGTCTCCACCACTTGGCTCCCTTTCTCTCATCAGCAAGTGTTCGAGCTCCTAACCGACGAGCAACGGAGGTCGCAGGTTAGTCAATTACAATTCAGTCGAGTCAAATCAATTAATTTTACCGGATATATATGGATTCATTGTGTTGCATAATTCAGTTGGATATGTTGTCGAGTGGGAATTCGTCGCACGAAGTTGCTCATATCGCGAACGGATCGCATCCCAGGAACTGCGTCTCTCTTCTTCGTGTCAATGTTAGTCTGCTTAATTTTGTGACACTAATTAATATTACTAAATTAATCAGGATATTTTGTTGATCGATATAAAATTTTTGTAGGCTGCGAACAATTCGACCCACAGTGTGGAGCTGCTGCTGCAGGAGAGCAGCACCCACCCCACCGGCGGCAGCATCCTCGTCTACGCCACCGTCGACGTCGACGCCGTCCAGCTCGCCATGAGCGGCGAGGACCCGTCCTACATCTCCCTTCTCCCCACCGGATTCGTCATCCTCCCTGCCGCCTCCCCTGCCTCCGACACCGCCGGCTGCCTCTTCACCGTCGGCACCCAGGTACTAGCCAACGCCGTCCACTCCGCCAAACTCAACCTCTCCAGCGTCACCGCCATCAACAACCACCTTTCCAACACCGTGCAGCAGATCACCGCCATGCTCGGCGGCGTGGCTACGGAGCAATCTACGCCGGAGCAAGCGCATGCTTGACGGAGTTAGTAGCACTATTTGTCTACCAGATCATTTAGGACAAGGGAGGATTTGACAGGAACCCACAAACTGCATATACATGCCTCAATTTTGTGGGCTTTGTCAAATCCTCACTTGTTCATGCTCGAGGGCATTCAGCTTCTGGTAAACAAATTAAGGGTTACGTAATTTGTAATTAATCTCCAGCTATTAGCTTGCTAGCCAGCCCCCAATAAATGTTTGAATCTGAATATTCCGGCGAACTGTCTAAGTAGGTATCAGTTTAGATTTGTGTAAAGATTTTCATGATGAAGTGGAGAACAGCCAAGTAGGGTGTGTGTGGAAAGGGAGTCAAGAGCGCACCAGATGTGACCCTTTGTCGAGGGTGTTGGTTCGGGAATTGACTTCCTTTTTTTGGTGTTCTCCGTCATTGATCATGCGTTTGGGGTAGTTGTTCAGCATTGAATGCGTGAATACAATCAATGTGGTCTATTCATGGCTCGGTGTCTGTGTGTGTCTTTTTTGCTATTGCTTTTAAGTTGTAGGGATTTGGCCGTGTATCAGCAGGTCCAGTGATGAATGAGCTGGATACTGTACACTGAGATGAGGTTGCTGCTACCTGCAATGTGTGCTGTTGCTTGTTCATGGTCCATGCACGTACAGCGTTTTGATAGGTGCCGTTTGCTCGGCTCGGCTTCTTGCATCGACCCGCTCAACTCGTGGGTAGACTCTGCGGGCTTAACTCATGTGGTAAAAAGGGAATACGGTCGTATCTAATGCTCTCGTTAATTCATCTAAGGGTCAACACCGAGGAGATAAATTACAGGTAGCTACTAATCATAAGTGCAAATGATCAAGACATGACAGAGGTATATGCTCGGGCGCACCGAGATTCGACCTTTAGATCTCATATGATAAGCTCTCATGTCTTAATCATCGTACCGTTCCGAGGGACTGACTCTACAGGCTTAACCCAATCGGTAAGGAAGAGGGGTTTTTACTAGTGTTTTTAAAATTGTGATATTGGATAGTAAAATCACATGATTTGGAATACCGAATTCATTTTTTAAAGTGGAATAAGAGTAGGAATAGATGAGATATATGATCTGTAGAAGTATAATTAGTAGAATCTTTGAAATAACGTAACTTTTGATTCGAAATGAAGTATAAGGTATGAGAGCTTGTCATATGAGGTATAGAGGTCGAATTTCGACGCGCTAAAGCATATATCTCCCTCATATCTTGACCATTTGTACTTATGGCTAATAGTCACCCATGATTTATCTCCTTTGTATTGACACTAGGATAGGTTGGCAAGGGTGCTGAGACCTAGTGTATTCACCTTTTGTCACTCGAATTGAACCATAAAATTTATATAATATATTAAATTGAAATATGTCCAAAAAAACTAATTTAACAGACATTTAAAGCCTTTTTAGAGACCTATTTTTTAAAAATTATTTGCTAAACTATTTTATAATTTAGGTTATTTTTGTTTTTATAAATAATATTCTTCCATTTTTTTTCCGATGAGTTTTTTGATGCTTGTTTCCTGATATTCTGCTGAATTAACATGTATTTACAAGATGTTTTACGAGGTTCGTGTTTGAATAAAAAATTTCAATAGCTTCTGCTACGTTACCCACTTAGTTAGTATTAAACTCAGTAATTTTGGAAACTAAAAGAATATTCTTACAGATAAATACAATTTTTGTAATCATATTAGTAGAAATTTTATACTCATTCATTTTGTAATATGAAATATAACTATTATTTAGTGTTATTATGCTAGAATGATAGTTAAATTACTAGTTAATTTAAATTTTACATATTAGTATCGATATTTTTCTAATTATTAATTATGCACCATAAAATATTAAATATTTTTGGTAGGATCATAAAATTTTATAATCCGATCCTGATCGATCTGATCCTGACGCTAAATTAATCATGCATAGATAACGTTGTAAATGAACTAATTGTTTGTGGATAAGTTTAGTGCTTGACTAGATAAGAGCTTGTTTATATTGATTCAATATACACAAGACCAATTAAATAAGTAAGCTTGGCAACTCCTTAAATTAAACAAATAAGTTTGAACACATATATGTTCATGTCATTAATGTTTTCGTGAACAATGTTCGTGAACCATATTCATTATTAAAATTCTTATCAAAATGCTAAATAAATAACTAAAACTTTTAAAATAAAAAAATAAATTTAAATTATCAAACTCAATAATCAATCAAATAAGTAAAAGTTACGAACAATTAAATAATTTAGAATTGAAGGTTCGATAACATGTAAACAAACTAAGCTCAAGTTAAGTTTGAATTAAGAGCTCCATAACATCTAAACGAACAAGCTAAAATTCATAAAAAAAAATAAAATAAACTAAGCTTGAATAATTATTTTAAAAGCTTATTTTATTTTAAACTCGGTCCGACTTAAGTTAGTTACCCTATCAGATAAAATTAAACAATTAAGTTTAGTTTTGTTGGACTTGTTTATAGCGGTAAATGACATTCTAACAATATGGGGCTTACTGTAAATTATGATGTTAGAACTTCTTTTTCACAAAGATCCAATTATTTTTATTGGGGATCTTGCCTTCACTGCTCCTGACCGTCTCACTGATCACGATCTCGCACGGACACGAACGGCTCGTCGTCCTTCTTCGGCTTCGACGACCAATCTCCCATCTTCCTCCTCCGATCGTTCATCTCACCCATTCGGCTTCTCCATTATCCTCTCGAAGTCGACGTTTCGGATTTTTTTTTCTTCGTCTCCAGCGGCATCAACAGCAGGTGACAAAATTGCATTGGGCGATCGGATCATCACTTCTGAATTGACTTCACGGCTCTCAGCCTCTCACTCCTCCGCCGGTACCGTCGACAAGCTACAGCATTGGTAATTAGGCGCGGAACACTTTTCTCACTAAAGTTTTTTAGGTTTGCTCTTCCAATTAGTTTTTTCACCACCGTGTAGACTCTCCATCAATGGGATCTAGAAAATAAATATTCAAGAGCTAATTTGAAGAGTAACGTTTGCACCAAATTTAGATTAAGGCAATAGTTTAGAGACTATCGCTGTGATTAATCCTCTTAAACTAGCTATAATGGATTTATTATTGAGAACCATTTAATAGTTAAACTTGAGGGAAAAGAATAGTATATTGTCATAGAGGTTGTACTTGACAAATTTGCGTTAAATCCAATCTTGCCATCAACTCTCTTCATAGGTTTCAGCTTCCAAGCCTCTAAGACTAACCTACTGACCAAACTTTATGGTTCTAATGTCTTGGTCAAGTCACTGCATATACAAATCACTAATTTCTGACATCAACTGATGCTTAGAATCTATAACTAACGAAGAATTGGTTTAATAGACTGATGTCTAGGATGCTGAGATGCATTAACTTACTTAAGTTTGCTTCATGTGCTGCTTGGATCATTGGGCAAGGTACTAATGAATCCTGAAGCATTGTCAAAGGCATACAGGCTGCCTTATGTTCTTTATTTAGGTGTAAGAAACAATTTGTCTTGTCAAACAAACAAACACTAGAAGCTTGTAACACCAAGCTCTTAGTAGGAAGTTTGAGAAATCTCCTTTGAGCTGTAAACAATGTAATTCTCATCTTTTGAAGGGTGAAAGGGTTGTATACATATTATACCATAGAAAATAGAGAACATATGAGAAAGTGTTGATACAATTGTGCAATAAAGACTATTCTTATAAATCTTCAATATAAATACACCAATGAATTTTTATAATTGATTTTTACAGTGCCCTGCCTGTGTGAAAATCTTGGTTCGGCCACTGGATTCCAAAGTGGGATTAATGGACCAGGTAGGTTCTTGGCTCTTCTTTTGAATTTTTCTTTTCCCATTTTGATGTTGGCCATTTCCATACCAGTTGGGTCATGGGTGATCTTTTTCTGGTTTGTGGTGTGGGTTTAAATTGGTTTGGTTTGACCTTTTCCCATATGAGTTAATTGCTTGGAAATTTGTATAGTCTCGGAGTTTCAACAACCAGCTAGTTGCAATCCAGTCACTTGTAGGAGTTTTGGCTGATCACATGATGGTGTTGGTGATGGGCTGTGCAAGAGAATATGAGTCAGGAGGCAGTAGAAAAATGGATTATGTGATGTATTGTTGTATTTGTCAGCGTGTGTATCTGTATGCATACAAGTCAAGTATCATATATTGTTGCATGTGTGGCAAGGAAGAAATTGTATGGTTTATGCTTGGATGCATCCGTTGAAAGACTGGCAATTAGTAGTGGAAGGTGGGTTTGATGATTTCTAAAGAGAGGGAGGTATACTGGAAGATTTGATAGGATTTAAATCAAGGAAGTGATTGTGAATAATTTTTAAAGTCAGTCTGAAGCCTGTTTTAGAGTTGTGTTTTATTTGACCCAATCCGGCTGATTAGGTTAGGTCCAGTTAGATAGTGGAGTTAGATTGGCTGCACAGAGCCAAATCTGATGGAAAACTCAAATGAGTTGTCGTTCTTCTGTTTGACTTGCTAGTTGCTTCTAATAAAATTGTGGTTTTTACTTCCGTTGTCATACATGGCATATTCATATGCTGTTAACTTTTGCTGATTCATGTTAAGGATATATGTGTATTGCTAAATGAGAGTTAAATAATCATGCTAGTTCCATTGAACCAACTTTTTCATCTTTGCCGTGAAATGTAAATGAATTGATTTTATATGCTTATAGATGGTGCATGTTGATTCATTTGCCATCAGTGTGTATCTATATCATAAGCTAAACTGTTTTCTATGGAGTGTCAAAAAGGCCTTCTCTAAAAAGAATTAGAAATCAACTTTGTGAAGGTGCCTTGATGGGATTCATTCTCAGATTTCTTTAATCTTATGCTTTCTCGATTTTTTATTGAATACTTTTTCCTTTTGTATCAAAGTTTCTTTGTGATTTCAATGAGTTTTAAGAGATTGAGCTTCTGATATTTTGGGCATGAACTTTATGCTTTCCTGAAGTATTGAAAAAGTCCTCTTGCAGAAAATAAGGCTACTATGGAGATTATTGCTTTAGTAGAGTATGAAGGTCAAAGGTGTATGAAAGCGGAAAGATGCTAATTGTTCAATAAATTTTTAGTTGATGATCTTATGGTGGTTGAAGTCATAAAAGGGGAGCCTTGGCACAATTGTTCGTGCCGTGTGACTTAGAGGTCATGGGTTCTAAGTCTTGGAAAAAAAACAATGTTGTAACTCACAAGTGCCATATTCTGATTGTAATGGTAGTTCTTGCAGGGTTGGTACTTAACATTTTAGTTATGCATACCTCTTTGTTGGACTTTGAAATGTAAACGATACATGCTTATTCTTTTAACAGATATTTTACTCCTTGAAGTATAAAAAGGGAGGAGAAAGGAGAAAACCTCAAATATCCACGATCCATTGCAGTGTCACTCCTCATGGCTACATTTTTAGCCGTGGCAGTGTCTGTGGTCATAATGAGCACCTCATTGGTCCTAGCGACGACCCAAAAAGCACCATGGAGGATCCACACACTATTCTCCGTCGAGTGTCAGAACTACTTTGATTGGCAGACAGTAGGTTTGATGCACAGCTATCACAAATCGCTGCAACCAGGACCTATTACTCGACTTCTCAGTTGCACGGACGAGGAGCGCCGCCAATATCAGGGAATGGGTCTTGCCCCCACCTTTGAGGTCCCTTCTATGAGTCGCCACCCCAAAACCGGTGATTGGTGAGCCAAATATTTGGTCGGTTACTTCCGCTTTTAGTTTTCTTTATCTTGTTATAATTTATTGTTTTTGTTTCATTTGATTTTACAAGAGTGAGGAAAAGGCTAATTTTCACATTCATGACCTCAAGTTGTATATCTAGATGTGTCAAGAAGACTTGCATTTCTTAGCAAATATAAACTGTGCAACGGAATATTGTTGGTATTAGTTCTAGGAATAATTGAAAATTTTAATAGTGGTGCATCTCTTGTTTATTCCATCTAATAAGATAAATGAAAATTTCTATATCTATTTATGCAACACCGTAAGCACATTTAATACTTTTGTCTTGGTTAATAATGTGTACAGTCTTCTTTATCCAACATAGTTGTTTTCACCTTTCATTGGTGTTTCCAATGAGTCATGACTTCCCTTCCAAAATTATCCTAGTAAAGCAATCTAACTGGTGTGGATGTTTTACTTTGCTATGATTTATTCCTAACATGTTGATGTTGTTAGGTATCCTGCTATCAATAAACCAGTAGGTGTTGTACATTGGCTTAAATATAGTGAAGACGCAGACAACGTGGATTGGGTTGTGATCTTGGATGCAGATATGATTATTCGAGGCCCAATAATACCATGGGAATTGGGTGCTGAGAAAGGTAGACCGGTTGCTGCATATTATGGGTAGGAACATTTAGTCATTATTCTCCTCCTGAACCAACTTTAGATTATTCTTCTCCTCATTGACTTGTTAAGATAAGCTTTCCGTATTAATAACAACTATATTGTATTTCTTTAGCTACCTGAAGGGATGTGACAATATTCTTTCACGTTTACACACAAAGCACCCTGAATTATGTGACAAGGTCGGTGGACTTCTTGCTATGCATATTGATGATTTACGGGCCCTAGCTCCTATGTGGCTTTCAAAGACTGAGGAAGTGAGAGGGGACCGGGCACATTGGGGAACTAACATAACAGGTGACATATATGGCCAGGGTTGGATCAGTGAGATGTATGGCTATTCCTTTGGTGCTGCAGAGGTAAATAAATTGTTTTGGGTTTCATAATTCATTTGGTCAGCGTACAGAAGAGACACATATCATAAGCTCTCATATTCTTTTTAATTTGTAATAGGTTGGCCTACATCACAAGATAAATGATGATTTAATGATCTACCCAGGTTATACTCCCAGAGATGGCGTGGAGCCTATTTTGTTGCACTATGGCTTACCATTTAAAGTTGGTAATTGGTCTTTCAATAAGTTAGAACATCATGATGATGACATCGTATATGAATGCAACCATATTTTCCCTCCACCTCCTTTTCCTAGAGAGGTAGGATCCAACTTTTGTTTTGGTGAAAATAAGTTATTTCAAAATTTTCATCTTTCTCAATGCACCGAGGGGGAAACCACTTAGATGTATAATGCCAGAAATTTTGGATTCTAACAATACCTACCATGCAGGTTGTGCTGATGGAAACTAATATCAATAGAAGGCGAGGCTTATTCTTGAGTACAGAGTGCATTAACACTTTAAATCAAGGACTTCTATTACATCATGCCTCTAGCAGTTGTCCGAAGCCTAAGTGGTCTAAATACCTAAGTTTCCTAAAGAGCAGGAAATTTGCTGAGCTTACCAAGCCCAAATATATAAATCATCAAAAACTAAGTCAAGTAACTGAACAAAAGAATTTCTTGATTGAATCAACCAAGCTCTATCCGAAGATACACACTCTGTTCTCCACAGAATGTTCATCATATTTTGATTGGCAAACTGTTGGCCTTATTCATAGTTTTCATTTAAGTGGCCAGCCAGGAAATATCACACGCCTTCTCAGTTGTACTGAGCATGACTTGAAGCAATACATGGGTCATGATTTAGCTCCTACGCACTATGTTCCATCTATGAGCCAACATCCATTGACAGGAGATTGGTATGTAGTTTCTGTCTGCTTGTGTTCGTAGTCTTAAATTTGATTTCTGATTTTACTTCGTCATCAAGTGACAAGTTTCTGATGATAACTGCATAACTAGGGGAATCCCTTTCATTCAGTTGAACCATGATTTCTGAAAAAAAAAAATTGCATTGATGATTCCTTTGCTTTTGTCCTATTTATTACATTCATTTAATCTTGAGAATAATCTGCTAAATTATTCAATATGACTTGTTGAGAATTATGAAAATAAATCTCTTCTACGCCTCATAAACAGGGGTATATTGCCCCTGCTAAACTTCGTAGCTACTAATGTTGGTTTATCTGTAGTAATAAATTTCTGAATTGCATTTACATCATTGTTGACGATGATGCAACCTAAAAAAGCTATGCTCGACCCTAAGACAGTATGTTCATATTTAAACATGCATATCTCCAATCATATAAATACTGTATTATAACTATGTAATTCATATTTAAAATGACTATCTCACTGATCAGCATATCATGTGTTAGAATAGTTCAGTTATTAGCTCCATATTATACTCAGGTACTATTCATATATTGTGTGATTACATTACTCTATCAAATAAATTCTAACTTCTTTCCTTCTCACATGCTATCAGAGAACAGTATCCGCTTTCCCCTTTTTCTTCCCCTGGTCACCACCATACTCTTTTCCCTTATTCAACAGCAGCCTCTGCATAGACTTCAACTCTTTGTTTCACAACCTGCACTCAGCAATGATCTATGCTTGTAATGGTGCCCATTCTTGCAACCAGCACCTACACTTATCTGTTCTCATGCCCAACCTATTGTTCTCTGTCACAATTGTTGTCAAGAGTTCCTCAGTAACTTCTCTTCAACAGGGCCACGACAACTCCTTAAGTCGAAAAATATGTCGATCTGGAGGCTGTCTAATGCAACTTAAATGGAAAAAGGGTCTCAGGCAAGAGGTTCTCAGAATTATCTGGTCTGGGCCCTATTGCCTGTCATCCCCTTTTGTTAATTATTGTTCTGGCATTCAGGGTACCGTTAGCCATGTTGAACATATCCATTATCTTTATGCTCTAAAACTGACATAAGATAAGTCTAACACAGCTTGTCTTTCCCCTCCACTGTTTTTTTGTCTTTTTAACCTACTGGCAAAAGGATAGTTCAGCCCAGAGGCTAAGTGCAGTTCATCTAGATCCAGATTTGAATCTGTGACAAATGCGATGAACAGATCATTAAAATCACATGAAATAAGGCCTGAAACAAAGGAAAATGATGTTCACGTGTTGAACCATTCAACTCATATTTTAAATTTGAACAAAGGTGATGTTTGGGAACGAAGATTTTATTAAGGATGGTTTGATTTTATACCTATGATGTAATGCAACTCAAGAATGTACCTCTTTTCTCTTATGGGAACCTTAAAAGCCTAGTAGACATTATGATTGAGGGTAAATCTTGTGCTTTCATGTGGATATTGTTGGTGCTAAGTTCATTTGCCTTCCTACTATCTGTGATTAATGATTCTTGTATTTTGATTCTCTGGATATCCTTAACTGTTTTCTACTCCACAATAAGGTACCCAGCTATCAATAAGCCAGCTGCTGTTCTACATTGGCTCAATCATGTTAAGACTGATGCTGAATTCATTGTTATTCTCGATGCTGACATGATAATGCGAGGCCCAATTACTCCATGGGAGTATGGTGCTGCACGTGGTCATCCTGTTTCAACTCCTTATGAGTATGAGGAAATATATCTGGCCTTTAAATGAGAGGCTATTTGCTATTTCATTGTTCCTAAATCATTGTCCTTTACTTAGGTACCTTATTGGTTGTGACAACGAGCTTGCAAAGATTCACACTCGAAATCCTTCTGCCTGTGAAAAGGTTGGTGGTGTCATAATAATGCACATAGATGATCTACGGAAGTTTGCATTGTTGTGGCTTCACAAAACAGAGGAGGTACGATCCGACAAGGCTCATTATGCAACAAATTTTACTGGGGACATTTATGGAACTGGCTGGATAAGTGAAATGTACGGTTACTCCTTTGGTGCAGCTGAGGTATGTGACAACGTAGTAAGTTTAATGCTAATTATCTGTGTTTTGAAAGTCCACTAAATCATGAAGAAGATTTGCTTGGTTTACTGCAATCCGCAAAAATTGCTACCCTATTCATAGTAATAGCTAATACATTCTGATCTCTCCTAGGACAACTCATCAAACAGATTTTGATTGCTATACTAATTAATAATTTGTTTTATAAATCGCATGCCTTAAAATTATATTCAGAATAAATTATCTGCGGTCGGTGTAGATTGTAGGAGCATAAAATTGTTCATTGCATGAGGGTTAAAATATTCTAAGTTGATTTTTTTAAAAAAAAATTAAAACTGCCTTTCCCGGAAGGTTGAAAACAAAACATTCAACATTGTCCATAATTTTATAAATAAAAAAAACAAAATACTAATTTCATTCATCATTGACCGTTAGAACGAATAGAAGATTACTATGTTCTTAAATCAAAATACTTCGTTCCTACTAGAATAAATTATTTTTGGCTGATGCTTAAAATAACTTCCTTTGCCTTGGCATCCACCTACCTCTAAAAAAAAAATCCCCAACGCATCTAGCATAATTACTCATTGCAAGAGTGTTTAGAACTCAACTTTTCAGTTCGTTTCAAGGTGATGAGAATTCACCTCTCGCTCAATAAGGTCATAACTAAGAATAGAACTTACATGATTAAGTACTTTATAGAATTGCATATTCAAACATCACATTCATACAGATAGATGTAACAAATTTTTGTGTTCTAAACACGAGAAATGTTGTTAGCTGCTATCAGTTAGTTTGAAGCTGTTCTCAATCATGCATATTTTTCCACTTTAATAGTTTTCTGGTTAAAAATGAAATAGTTTTCTGGTATTTTCTTTGGATGACTCTCCTGTAATTTTTTGCAGTTAAATCTGAGGCATATTATAAGGCGTGACATATTAATATATCCAGGCTATGTACCTCTACCTGGAATCAAATACAAGGTTTTTCACTATGGACTGAGATTTGGTGTTGGCAATTGGAGTTTTGACAAGGCTGACTGGAGAAATATCGACGTAGTAAATACATGCTGGTCTAAGTTTCCTGAACCACCTGATCCTTCTACTCTGTCTACACCAGATGATAATATTCGACAAAGAGATATCCTTAGCATTGAATGTGGGAAAGCATTGAATGATGCTCTTTATCTGCATCACAAAAGGAGGAATTGCCCTTATCCTTCAGACAGCAATGCTAGTTTTGCTCTCTTGAAAGATGTGGGATTACTCCATGAATTGAAACATGGAGTGATCAGTGGAAGAGGCGATGAACAAAATATTGCAATCGAGGTGCCATCCAGAATCTTCTCGAACTCGAAGGACAAGCCTCCAAGCTTTTGGATGGTTGGACTTTGGGCCTTTTCTGGGATGGGTTTCTTAGCTTTGATTTTCATGATCCTCCCGAAGCGCAAAGGAGAGAGTTCAAAGGCTAAGGCTAATAGAAGCAAGAGAAATTTTGCTTGAAATTTGGTAACTATCATCCGAAATCTATAGCGGACCATGAATAACACCAAATAAGCTACTTAACGATAGTCCATATGCTGCACGTGATTCTCTTGGCTCTCAAACAGATGACAATAGCGTAATTAGGTTCGGCCTAAGTCACAGGAAAAGGTACTGAACTAGTCTTAAAATGAGTTATTGCGACATATTCTGCCTTCTGCAAAATGTTGCCGGTTTTGGGATAGAGTTTTATGGTTCCTGATTCAGTTGCTAATAGGAATTGGTTGAGTGAAATTATTTGCTTGGAAATATCCATCCAGGTGTTCATTGAGAGAAAATATATGTGCAGCTCAGTGCAAGACTTCCAAGTTCCTGTTGTCATGGAGTTGGCAACAGCACTGGAACGCTTCATTCCGTTGATATTACCACCAACAATTGCAGGAGAAAATGTAATTGTGGATCCATGGATCTTCGTTTATTTCTGCCACTTTTTGTAGGGCAATGGGGAGGGTAAATAGTGATATGGGAAAAAGATAGTCCTAAACTGTTGACTGTGGACTGGCTAATCAGAATACTGTTTTCAAGAATAACACAATCCAATATATAATAAGTAAAAAAATATACTGATTATCCTTATGAGGTATTTAAAGCAACCCCATTGTTATTTGTGCCATCAAAGAACAACCTAAATATGTGAAATTTCGTCAGTTATATATGCGCAAAAAAAAAAAAAATCAATAAATAATTAAAAAGAGCATTTTATTTTTATCATACATATTTTTGTTTTAGCACTTTAAAAAAAGAGTTATTCAGATTACTAGTATTTCAAAATTTGAAAATTTAATAAAAATATTGGTACAAGCACTATTTGTAGAGATTAAATTAACTTTGCATATCCGTTTGATTACAAACACTATTTATAGAGATTTTTCTTTTAAGGATATATTTGGTAGGGTAGGGTATAATTTACCTTGTAATGTAATTAAGATTATATTACAAGATTGATTACTTTTTTGATATCAATTTAACCTTATAATGTAATTCGAATTATAAAAGTTAATAAAATTTTATAATCTGGATTATAAGGCAAATACAATTAATTTAGATTACATCCCAATTTAAAATTTAATATGTTAAAAATATCACTAATTTATCTCATCAAACTACGCTCTAACAAATTTACTGACACCACCTTCCTCACCAGTCAATCGCCCGCCCCTCGGTCGTCGGTCGGTCGACTGCCCCTTGGTCACCCGTCGGTGGTTGGCCGACGTCTTCTTGTAAACCATAAAACAATAGTTCCATTAAATATTCATCTCAATTAAGGGATCTCTTTTCATCAACTCATCAAATCTATCCGGTATTCCCTTCTTGTCTACTCTCTAAAAAGAATAAAAAACCATTTTCTTTTCTAATTTATTTCAAACATATTAAGTTAGATTGAAGTGAACAATTGACTT
Source organism: Kaempferia parviflora (assembly GCA_037177295.1). Classification (NCBI taxonomy): domain Eukaryota; kingdom Viridiplantae; phylum Streptophyta; class Magnoliopsida; order Zingiberales; family Zingiberaceae; genus Kaempferia; species Kaempferia parviflora. Next base: position 9 of record JBAMIE010119889.1, on the reverse strand, counting down.
TGTAGAGTG
>JBAMIE010119679.1:0-16199 GCA_037177295.1 Kaempferia parviflora | reverse complement strand
TCTCTAGAGCTCGGCAGAATGAAACATTGAGCCGAGGAAGTAGAACCCTTCAGATCGAGATAATCCACTCGGCTGACTCTCAAAACTGAGAAAGGTGGAGTTAGCCACCGGGGTCACAAAAATCCGATTATGTATGACTTTGATCATCTCTTTAGCAAAAGGGTTAACTATCTAATCCTAGATAGAGGCTTTCAATATCATTCGTATCAATTCATATATATCTTATCGATATCTATCAACATGCTCGGTAAACCTTGATTATAGTACACTAATCTATATATATAGTAGATTCGCTATCTTAGTGACCCCTCTAGTGTCGGTCCCACAGATTCGGTCCCACAGATATATAGGGAGGTAAATACAGATATACATGCGTTATGCATATGGTAGGGTAATCTCCAAGTCGTCAGTTCCTTAGAATTGACCCCTAGCCATTATGTTAGAAATATCATACGTTCACCGTCTATGCTACGCCCTAAGACGTGTACACTAATAATAAACTAAAGGATGCATCTATAACAGGATCTAACTATCATCAATCCTTAAAGCAAGATAGAAAACTGAAACAATGGCATTGAAATCGTCTAACCTGAATCTATCACATTAAACATCGTTTTTACTTATCGTCGGAGTTCCTGTAAGCGCGGAATAATCTCCTACAAGAATGGATGGCAATCCAAAACCTTCTCAATGAAGAAGAATGGAGGATGAAGGAGCACTCAAAATCCTTTTCAATCAAGAAGATGCGGGGATACCTGGCCTAATTGAGTAAACTCCTTTTTTTATATTCCTTAAGTTCATCCTATAGGGATCATTCATCTTAAAGGTCATACATTATTAACAGCCTATTAATGTTAATGAATCAGGTTAATGGATCTACACATTGAATCCACATCCACTTAATCTAAACCCACTTCATGTTACAAGCATTAGATCACTTAATTGAAGTTTAGTTTCTTAATAACAATTAATTGTGTATGTGTATTAATCAAGTGTAAGCTCACCTTGTAGAGATTAAGCTTACTCATGTGAACTTAATTGGATTTAGTCTACCCATGTGGACTTAATCCTACAACCTAGGGAATGATGTAATGGTTAGATCCTTTAATAGATAATTAAGGGATTTAAGGTTTGAGTCTAGTAACAGTGTACTGTAGGAGATTTTTCTTCCAGTGAAAAATTAACTTAAGAATGTTGACCATTTGGATGAATCTCCATTAATACTTTTCAATATATCGTAGTGGTTGATGCAAAACTTTCATAAAGTCAAATTAATAACTTTCAAGATTAATCAGATTTGAACAGGAGTATACCCAAGTTTACTATCTAAGCAGCCACAGTACTGCAGAATTGCTGATATTCTTAACGTGCCATTGGTGCATGCACAACCTTTGCCATACTCGAAAGCATGAACCTGAGCTTGCCATCAGCTCACTCAAAGCATATTAACCATGTCGATCGAGGAAGCAGACACAAGGGGAGACAGAGCACCAGAAACTTCCTGTGAGGAAATGTCTTCACTTCCGCGGCCTCTGGTCGTGTATCCGCAGTCCATGAAAGCCCAACAAGCTCCCAGCTCACAAGATTCGTTCACGCCGGTCTACCTTGTGCTGGGGATCATCGGCACTCTGACACTAGCCGCCTGCTTCGCCGGGAGGGTGGTTGCGCGTCGTTGCCTGCGGCCGCAAAGAGATAAAGGGCACATGGTAGAAGGAGAGATCAAAATGGGCATTCCGACCGTGAACTTGGGCGGCGGAGCCGGCGCCTGAAGGTGACGAAGCATTTGGGTAGAGATGTGCAGGAGTCTGCAGCTGCTGGAACGGAACCAGTGGAAGCAGAGGAAATCATGGTGGTGCCGTTCCAATGACTATGTTCCTAGTCCTGTATATGACGTTTAAACTTAATTATAAGTACTCTGTTATTTAATATTAATCAAGTCGCTTATTGGTTGGAGCATTTCAATTAACTGCTTTTGAAGAAATTAACCTCTCTACATCGATCTCCACCTTTTATAATCTTACGAGCTTAGTGAAGATGAAGAATGGAACGTTGTTAATTATTATGGTAGTTAAGAGTGTTGTATTTGATGAGAAGAAAATATATATTGACCTTTGATGTGATTGTTGAAGGAAGCACGTGGCAAAAGACTAATTCGTTCGTTTCCAGTGCCTCCGTCAATCCATCCCAGAGCCAACACGGAGGAGGTAAACCACGGATGGCTACTAGCCATAAGTACAAATGATCAAGACATGGAGGAGGTATATGCTTAGGTACGCCGAGATTCAACCTCTAGATCTCATGTGATAAATCTTCATGTGTTAAGCATCGCACCGTCCCAGGGGACGATTGTTGAAGGAAGCATGATCTCGAAGAAAGTTGGCGAAGTCAATCATGCAGGCATTCTGAAAATGTCTTTTGATATCGTGAAACTAACAAAAGACGATGATCAGCTCGACCGGATTCTTAACTTGGTGGACTAACCTTTTATGGTTTAGTTTGGAGGCCAAAATCCAACAACTCTCCAGGCAGAATCAAAGAAAACAAAATTAAACAGTGTCCTATAGCAGTCCGGATTTAATGTATAGGTGAAGTTGTTGAGCAACATGAACGCATATACTGATATACAGATGACCGCCAAGACAAATAGTTCGGATAGTTGCTTGTTATCAGTTATAACTGTCCATTGATTTGGTTTATGTATGTGTTCTTCTTCAATTTGCTATTAAAAAAAACATCAAATTTTTCCTATATAAACTTCATTCCGATTGCCAGATTTAAATTGAGCAAGGAGTACTAGAGAGCCAGTGGGGAATCGATTCCAGAATAGAAAATGGTTAACTGGGTCGAGGCACAGAAGCCGCTCCTGCACTGGCTGGTTCACCGGGCAGGCCTCCGGCAGCAAGCTATCGAGATCGAGCCCGGCACCGTCATGTGCATGTGGGTTCCCAAGCACAAGGCCGCCAACAAGAAGGCGGTGGTACCGGAAGCGGCAGCAATAACCAAGACGGCCGTCCCGGTCAACGCCGCCAGTGAGAAGCCGGCGGTGGTGCTGGTGCACGGCTTCGCCACCGAGGGGATCGTGACGTGGCAGTTCCAGTTCGGGGCATTGACCAGCCAGTACGACGTGTACGTGCCGGACCTCCTCTTCTTCGGCGGCTCCACCACCGCCTCCGCCGACCGCTCCCCGGGCTTCCAGGCCGAGTGCCTCGCCGCGGCGCTGAGCAGACTCGGCGTCGAGCGGTGCACCGCAGTGGGGTTCAGCTACGGCGGGATGGTGGCGTTCAAGATGGCGGAGCGGTGGCCGTCGCTGGTGACGTCGCTGGTCGTCTCCGGCTCCGTCTTCGCCATGACCGACTCGATCGGCAAGGCCACCCTGGACCAGCTCGGCTTCGCCTCTTCGTCGGAGCTCCTCATGCCGGAGTCCATCAAGGGGCTCAAGGCCCTCCTCTCCATCTCCATGCACAAGAAGCTCTGGTTCCCCGACTTCCTCTACAGGGATTTTCTGGAGGTTCTTAATTAATTTTCATTCCAATTTCATCAATTTAATCCATATATTTTACAAAATAGCGATCTAAAATTGTTCATCCGTGAACAGATCATGTTCAGCAACAGGAAGGAGAGAACAGGCCTACTGGAAGGTTTGGTGATCAGCAACCAAGACGCCAAAGTGCCCACTTTGGATCAGGTTTAATTACTTAAAACACACAAGTACTTGAAATTAACACAATTTAGTTGCTGCTGCATATTGTTTTTGACAAACCTTCTTCTGAATTGCTTGACAGAGAATTCTGTTACTGTGGGGAGAGAATGACAACATATTCAACTTAGAGCTTGCCAAGAACATGAAAGAGTGAGATGATGAGTTATATATAATCAGTAGCAATTACTTCATGCATCTACTTCTTTTTAACGTGTTTTTTTTCCTTCCCTTTTGGGCAATGCAATGCAGACAACTGGGCGAGAAGGCTACTGTGGAAATCATAGAGAACGCAGGGCATCTTGCTCACATCGAGAGGCCGTATGTTTACAATCTCCACCTAAAGAAATTCCTTGAACTCGTCAATTCTGAAGACGCCAAGAACTGAGTACTGAACAATCCTCGTGATTCAATTGCATGTTTTTGAACCACATAATTATTGTTTGTATTATCTCTAAATTGTGAGAATAATCCAAAGTTATTGGAATATTTGTTATAAAAAATAAGTTGGTCATAGACACGATTTGAGGTCCAATCAGTTCGAGTCCGATGTGCGCGGTTTTATTTTGCGGTTCGTTATTTGGTTCAATTCGACTACTTAGCCCTAAAATCGTCGCGTGCGCAAACCCTTGCAGACCCAACCGCGTCATGATCGCGGCCGCCAGGTCGATCCTCCGCTCGGCTTCCCTCCGGGGCGCCGCCTCGAGGGCCGGATCGGCGCGGCCTTCCCTTCTTCGGTCCGTCCCGAAGCAGAGGCGGCCCTCTGCGGCGCTCCGCTTCGTCAGGTGCCCGCCACGTGTGCTCTCTCTTCCTTCGTTTCTCATCTTTGCGTAAGGTTAGATTCTTTCGGATTGTTAAGGTCTCCCGTCGAGGCGAGCTTCTGTGTGGAAACGATGCTGCCGATGCACAGTGCCACGGCTTCCGCGTTGATGACGTCAATGCTCGCGATTTCGCGCAGGGGTTGTGGCTGGCTGTCGGAAGGTATACTCCGAACCATCCATGTCATGTTTGCATTCCGATCTTTATGAAATTTGCTTATCTAACTGAAATAGGAATGCAAGATGAGGGATGTTGTCTTAATTGCTCCACTGGAAACCCGCATTTTACTGCAAGATAACCTGATTTTCTGCTAATTGACCTAGGGCCCTAGAACATCATGTAACTATCTCCACTACAGAAGCGAAAATATTCGATTAACGAGTAAATACTAGGGGGGAAATAGACTTTCCACATAGAAATCACCTAAAGCTAAGATTTTTATTAAGTGTAGCTTGTAAAGAGACTTCAAGAAGAACCAAAATAATAAGAAATGAATCTAGGTAAGTACTGATGTTCTCACTAATCAGGTTGGCATATGTTTTTTGAGCCTGATGTAAATGGTTTATATCTTTCACAATCTGATTGATTTGGCCAAGTTGCAGTCGGAGGCAATTTTGAGATCATGCGACAAGCATGGATTCCCTTGAGCATGAGTTTGGGATAAATATGTGGATTAGTATTCAAATGGAATTTGAGATGGTATTAGCATAATGGAGTTTCTTATGTAAAGTGTTTGGTTTACAATCTTACTGTTCCTACTCTTAAGACAAAATTCAAAAATATATTTTCCCATGGCAATGCATTCTTTCTGTATTTGTATTCTATAGTTGTCTTATTTTGTTTTAGATGGCAGAGTTATCTTTTAAGTAACACCATCGAGATGTTAGAAAAAACGATCTATTTTTAATTATAATGCTGCTATTGTTGATGATTTTCTGCTAATTTTGCATAACATAAACCCCTGAAAGTTATTAATGTGGAGAATTCATGGAGTCTTAACTTGCTATGAAATCAGTTTCTACCAAAAATTCTTACATTAATATCTGGCCAAACTAAGCCGATATTTACTATACTGATATCACTTGTATCTTCTATTTATATCAGCTGGCAATGAGGATGTATGATGATTGACAAGCAGATTGAAGCAATACTTTGGTCAAAAAATACCAATACCTTTAGACGAAGTTAGCTTTGATTATGGAAGGAGGATATATTGCAAAACTTGTGAGACATCAGATAGACAGACGAATCAAATATTCAATTGTTTTCTTCCCCTGCGTTCATTTCTCAATAGTCTTATGTTGGTCGAAGTTGTACGAAAGGTTACTTCTGATGTTATTCATCCATTTGTCTTGGATTATTGGCTAAATCTTGTATCACAAGATTTTGCAATACTTGGTTTTGTATTAGCTTATTAAATTTTAGTTCGTCAAATTAAAGGCAAATTTTGGCTGGTCATTTCTTCAATGTTGACAAAACTCGTCTTTTATCCTTCTGAGCTGAAGCTTAGATACTTGATTCATTAAGTTGTAGATGGATGAATTGTAGATTTGGAGTGGCAGCAATGCACGGTGCGGATTCTTCATGATTGTTTTTCGTAGACAATTAATTTCCTTTAAAATATAGATTGCAGTTTGGAGAGCAATGTTTATATTTAAATATAATGCTGCTTTAAACCATCTTCTATTTAATTTTTTTTTTCTAAGGGAAATTTGACAATTCGAAGACTGCGAAGGGCCTCTCGATGAGATGAATTGGATTTGGAGCAATTTCTGTTATAAAATTGCCAGTGAGAACTTAGATAAAATCCAAGGAAACATTCAATTCCAGCTGCGATCGAGCTTACACTAGTTTTTCGATCTATTTGCCAAACATGGTTTCGCAAATGTCCTCGAACGCCTGGAGGATCGCTCGGTGGTGCTTGTCGGAGTTCAACTTGAGGTACGAGTGGAGGAGCCGCTCCAGGTCCCGAGCCCTGTTCATGCCGCGCTCAACGATCATCTCCACCATGGAGCTTCTGAAGTCGCCGTAAGGGTCGGTGGACCGCTTCACTACCGCGAACCCCGCTGGATACTTGCCCTTCGCCGGTGAGACTGATACTAACGGCCGGAGTTTCTTTGTCGTCGACCGCGTCGCGTGCCTTGGTGGCGGGAGTCGTGTGGACTTCATGCTCTGTGTGTTTTTGTTCTTGTTCTTGGTGTGGTGGTAGAACTTGGAGAAATCGGAGGAGAAGCTCTTGGACGAGAACAAAGTAGTTCTCGATTCCTCCTCATCCTCGCTGCCGAAGAGATCGCGCTCGTCGTCCGACGAAGAAAAACAGGGGAAGCTTCTTATTTTCATTCTCGGATCCAAATCTACCTTACTCCTCTGTTTCATACTTCCATCCGGCTTCCACTTCCTCTCCTCCTCCGTACCGATCAAGGGGAGCAACGGCTCGGAAGCTTCGACGGACCGGAGCCCGCCGCAGTTGATGGACACCTGCACGACCGGAGCTACGCGGCGGCACCGCCGTCCATTGGTTGGAAAGGACCAGTACCGCTGGTCGAGCTTGCACCGTTGGTTCCACCCGTCGTCGACCTCGGTCTCCGGCAGCTGCGGCGTCAGAGGCTTGGCGGCGACGCCGGCAGTGGAGCAAGAAGAACCGAGCAGCATCCGTGAGAACCGCTGCTTCAGCTTGCTGCTGCCACTTCTATCGACCGATTTTTCCATCGTAAGAGATCACGCCTGCTATCGACTGGAACAGGATGAACGAGAAGCGAGAGAAAGGCGCGCTATTTATAGCAGAATCTAACGGAATTGGTGCCTGGAACTGCATGCTCATGGGGATTGTACCGCTCGTGACCTGCAATTGTTTAAGGCTCCTACAAAAGTCGACATGCGATGGGAGCAAGTAATCCAACCACTAGAATCCCATTTGAACAATTACAAGTTTAGTTTGGTGAGCTGAAACATATTTGAAATCGGACCGAGCAATGTAACAACGGCTCTCTTTGCAAACTAAGCGTTAATTATTTTTAAGTTAGATTTTGATGTGTTCTTCTTGTAGGTGGTGGCTGCTAATGGAGAAGCAGGCAGATGCCTTCTCGTTTGGCCAAGAACCCTGTTGCTACGCCTTTGTCTTGCACGATGCCCATTTCTGTTAGCAGACAAACAAAATCTAAATTGGGAGGCAACAACTGTTCATCTCTTTGTGAGCAGCCATGGTGGTCCAATATATTTATCAATTTCAAATCTGAGCAGAGTCATGATCGGCTACAGCATGGCTAGATTCGCGTTGGACCTTCTCTCATCTGTGCGAACCCAACTAGAGCAGAGTATTTGCATTGCTTTGATGGCTAATCTATTCCCGAGGCCACGTAAGCAAAGCCATATTGGTCTAATCCGACAAAAGGCTCGAGTCAGATCCATAGACTTTGGGGCGGAATCACATAACTGCGGTCCGACCTGAACTGAGCACGAAGGGGGTTTTAACTGGGTGGACAGACAGTGGGGAGAGTGATGAGGAAGCGTTTTGAAAACATGGACGGATGTACGGAGAGTGCACGGTAAAGTTTTTGCCCTCTCTCCCTCGAATTTGTCCTGGCAGGATAAATTGATTGTTAGTGTACCAAGGTATTATCACTATAAAATTTAGGGGTTAAATCTTAATGAAGTTAGTGTTTATCCTCTCCTATACACTAGTCACTGTTTAGGTTAGTAGTCCCTGTGATTTATCTCCTCTGTGTTAGTTTTGGAAGGGATTGACAGAACACTTAGGCCGAGCAGATCATCTTTTACCACCGTGTATAAAAATTACTTATATAAGCTGATACTTTTTTTTACTAGTTACCTATATTGTTCTATTTAGTTCTTCTTCATATTTATGTTTGACTTGAACATCAAAGCGATTTCGTCTAGGTTCTTCTTAACCTCCCTTCTAGCCCCTAGCTATGGTGCAACGGTAAGAGCGCTCAATATCTCTCAAGCACTCGCAGTTTGATTCCTAACTGTGGCGTATTTGTAGGAAGTTTTCCTCCAAATGGAACTCGCAACTAAGGGAATGCTTCCCGATTTATCCTGGTGGTCGGTATAAAACTTCCGTGGGACCGATCCGACGACCCCAAAAATAATTAATGAGGCTAACTAAGTTTATCAATTTTTTCTTAACCTCCCTTCTAACTTTACTTTGCAGCTGTAATTATGAGAAAGCTCCAAATTCGATTTTGATAGTCGTCGTTCCATTGATTTTCATATGGACTAGATGCACCATCGGTGGTCCTCTTTCTTTGTCCCAAATCAAACAATGGGCAACTCCTAGTTTGTTTGATCCAAAAGCAACTCGATCACTTGCCGACCCAGTTAATTAATAGGCGATAAGGAAGCATCCGAATTGAGGCGACTCCTCATCCGATCTACCTACAATGACTTGTCCAGAGCCATCAAAAAATGGGTTCATCATCTGATCTCCACTGAATCACACGCTACGATGAAGTAATACTCTTCGTTTTATTGTTTCGATGCTCAAGCAGAGTTCCTTTTGCAGGCCCCACAAGTCCCCAACTGCAGCCACGGAGGCAAACGGCGACTCCTTCCATCGCACTTGGAATCAACGTGGAAGTCAACGTTAAACATAATGATAAATAGCCTGCCTTCGTTATAAAACTAATATTGCAGCGATTCAAATGCAAACCATTAACTTGTTCATGTGCGTGTTTCAATTCAAGATGCAGTAATTAATGCTCGATCCAATCAGGATTTGCGTGCATGGCCAGCTTCTTCCTGGCTAGCTATAATTGTTAATCTCTATATTTCACTCTTCCTCTGTCTTTGGATATTTTGTATGTATGTTCTGCACGTGGACTTCATACTCAAGAAATCCAGCAAGGAGCTGCTATAAATACGGTGGTAGTTCAGGTGCAATTGAATTATATAAGAACTGAGAGTTAGAAAGAGAGATTATACTTGGTACCATATGGCTAGTTTTATTTCATCAATACTTGGTCGTCAACTTTGCCTTGTAATGGAGTTCTTGATCCTGAGCGTTGCTCTCTTCCCTTCGAATGCGAATGCAGCGCCGGCTCCTCCTCCAGCACAGCTGCCATTGTCATCGAACTTCACAATGGCAGCCGAGGGGGTCATCTACTGCAGATGCTATCTCCCTGGCTATGTGCCATCACTGGGCGCTGCTCCTCTTCGAGGTGAAAATTTTTACATCTAAATTCATAATTTTAACAAATTTCACTCGTCTAACTGTAGAATTTATGTCGAATATTGCACAGGTGTGGTGGTTCTTTTGAAGTGCAATGGTGGCGTGACGAGCAGCGTGGCCAGTGTGAGGGGAGTCACCGACCAGGAAGGCTACTTCTACCTGCAAACGCAGCTGAGATCCAAGTACCTGGCTCGCTACTGCCAGGTATTCATGGTGTCGTCGCCGGTGAGGACGTGCACGATTCCGCAGCAATACAAAGAGCCAAGGAGAGGGGAGAGAGATGACAGTAGAGGGATCTCACTCATCTTCGAGAAGAAGTTGAGTGATGGAATCGTCCTCTACAGCGCCGGCTTGGTCAAGCTCGGCCCTTCCAAATCCACTGCCTGTCGCTATTGAACAATGGAGCTCGTAAGCAGTAGAGTTGGTTCTGAAGATTAGCAGCTAGTTAATTACTTGGTTAGATTCAGGGGGTTGTTGCATGGGTAGAGATAACTGTGGTTTCAGTTGTTAGTTTCACGAGATTAAATCAAACTTTTAGTGACACGCTGAAGATTTAGATGCAAGGGTAGAATTTTACAAGATTGAAGAGGCTCTTATTGATTTAATGAAGGAAACAAAAGTGACGAATCATTAAATTATAATAAATAATAGAAACAAGGCAGGCTGATCTTTGCTTGCACATTACCACTGTTTTGTTGAATACATTTGATGCAGATGTCTCCTCCGGAATACACAGCTAATGAACTAAGTGGGAACTGAAATTGCACCAGCTATCATATCTGAAAAAAGAGATTTACAAAACGTAAATGAGGAGATAATCGAGCTATCACTCCAATCGAACTTCACATGTAACTAGAATCGAGACTGGGAGAACTACCAAAGCAAAAAATATGTTCAATCTGATCGTAATCCAAATAAGAGAGAGTAATTGCGGAAGTTAGGGAGAAAGGAAGAGAGTAGATCAAAAGGCTAAAAATAATAAAAGGATGGCATAAAGTTGATGAGTGAGCATCCTAGAGAATTTGTTGTTCTCTGTAAAAAAGATTTTTTATGAAGTGACCAAAATGAGTTAGTTACATATAGCTCAGCATGAAAAATTTACTTTTGCACCAAAAAAAAGTCTTCACTCGTCCCCAATCGGATGACTAGTGAGCTAGTCAAGCTTTGATAGGTTCACTATTCTTGACTTGCATTCTTGCAACAGCTCATATGAACATAACCATAGTTCCTTTGAAAGTTTTACATCATAGGAAACGGAAGAGGACTTAATTGTCCTACCTTTTGCCCCAAAGAAATATTTCCCTGATGCTTCCTAAAAGAAAATGCATGATGAAAATAATAAATTCTAGTTTATTGGCTAGGTAGGAACCAACGGATTAGCTGTTACTACATCAATGAGACTTACCGGTGGTGCCAAAGCTGCATCGATGATAGAACCAACTCCAATTTCAGGCGATTGTAGCAGATGAAGGAATCCCAGAACCATAAAAGCCAGCTTTCGTAAGGATGGGGGAAGTTCTCGCATTATGTTTGTCTCAACGAATCCAGGATCAGCAGCCCTAATATATGAGAAGGAAAGACTCGGAAGATAAATTCTTCATTTTCAAGTTATAGAATATCTATGATATGATCTTACAGATGAACTGTTCAAACCATGGAGCACCACGACAAGCTAAAGCATTGCACAATATACAGAGGTATGTAAATGGTTCTCCTTTCACACTCGAACTATTAACTTTCACAAGGACAAAATAAGTGAAGTTTAATCTTGGAATATGAGAATTAAATAGCTTAAACAGAAAATAGGATGCCATAAGTTCAGAAGAATGACATAATATGATTGTTGTGGTGTCAATGGTCGATACAAAGAATGGATACCTCTTGTTATTTAATTTGGTCACTTACAGTAGATAAGTAAAAAAATGTTTTGAATAATTTTAAGAAAAAAAGAAGATAAATATAACAACAAAAATCAAGCAACATTTCATCTTATCCTTAGAGAATGGTTACATACATGACGGAGACAACTGAAGCTGAATCCATCGCATATAGTTGGCGATGAAGCTCGTATGAGAATAGCAGTGTACAAACTGTTATGAAGGTATACAAACTGTGTATCAGAAAAGAAATTGGAGCAATTATTCATATCTTACAATGTTGAACTTACATTTGGAATATTCATAGGTTTGAGCAAAACAATACTTCTTTGAAGAAAATACATGGAAGTTTTCTCTCGCTAGGATTCCCTTGTTTTGATCAACATGAGAAACTATGGTCAGAGATAAGGAGCACAGATTATTAGAATATAACACATGAATATGTAAAGTTCACATAAACGGAATAAAGAAATTTGCTTAATCAATAAAAAAAATCTAGAAATATGGTGGTGTCTGCTTTAATAACAATGATTATGCTGAGTTATTGTTTTAAGCTCACCACATCTATGAGTAAATGATGTCACATTGACTATCCTTGAAGGTACTGGGCTATTTTTCAGCAGTGGCAACAGAATATTAGTCAGAAAGAATGTACCGAGGTAGTTTGTTTCTATCATCCTGCAATAAAAATCAAAACATAAATCCTACTATCACAACAGAAACAAAAAAAAAAAAAATTGTCTTTCAGAGATAATCAGTTCGAGCAATTTCAACAGTTGAATCATGACTGTATGTTAACTTTTTTAAGAAGCAAGAATACCCAGATATAAGACACAGGTGAACACAATTTAGCTAATATGTCAAGACACTACGTGGATCAGAGATCCATCCTAGTATCACATAAAAAGTAGGCAGAGAATTATCTGGAGTAGGATCAGAAAGCTCTCTTCTAAATTGAAATATTGTACCCAAATTCTAGTATCACACTGCTGATGATTCAGATCTTTCTGTTAATATATATCCATCGTATGAATTCACTCAGCAATCTGAATGCAAAAATAAAGAAACATGCATCATTTTACACTTGATTACCCTGTACTGTTGCATGAAACTCCAAGAAGAAACCTTATCTAATTGGAAAGGCTTCTCTATGGAAGGCAAAGCATGTTTGCATGATATGAGTATTCATAGAACACAACTAAATCAGAACTAAGGGTGTTTAAATTGAATTTAAGAATTTACTAGAAACCAAAATGGGAGGGTTCCCTAACTACTCTTTCTGACACTGGAAGTTTAATCGCATCTCTTTTTCAGATCACCAGCAGAGCAGCACATTTTTCAGCTTATATCAGAAACATTTATGATTCAAAATGAACGGGCATAAAGTACAACATTCCTTATGAAATAAATCTTTCCTGCATACAAAGAATTTCCGCAAGCAACTACTAATCTCAAAGGTGACTAATGAAGTTTCACTGAAGAGCAGCTACTTCTGTTAGGATTTCTGGATCAGACCATATTCGGACTGACTTGAACTCAAAAATCCTCTATCACTACTCACACAATCTGATTAATATAACAGTCATGCCGTTTTATTTTCTTATCGAAAACAAAAATTTGTAAGATATACACAAGATTTCATAGAAAAACAGATATAATTTGCCATGCAATAAAAACAGCAAAAATTCTTAAAGTAAGTGAACGGATTGGGAAATGTTTGAAACAAGAAACTGCAGTCCTGCAAAAGCTAATAGAAAAGAAATTTGTAAGAAATAACATAGAGATTACTCGTCAAATCCATCTGCAGTAACACGGGAAGATTTTGCTAATATTCCAGCATTGTTTATGAGAAGTTGTACTGAAGGATGAAGATTAGCATCTTGCAGCCACTGTTTTAAATTACACTCAAACTTCATGATTGAATGCATAGATGAAATGTCGAGTTGAAATGCTTCTACATAGGCATTAGGATCATGTTTCTTAATCTCCCAAACAGCCTGTACAAGATGCAGCAAAAAGACAACATAATTTTGCAAAGTATAACAAAAGGAGATATATACCATTGATGGTCCAGCTGTAAGATATACCTTATTTAGTGCCTGAGGAGAACGCGAGGCTTTTGATCATGTAAATAAAATGAACAGATTGTTAGTTCATTAATATTCTATGATGAAGCATAAATGTAGTGCATGTGAAAGGTTTCTGCAGTGGTTTACTTAATGGAGACAACATCAGATGCAGCTAAGAACAAATTCCCTAAAGTGTTGCATGAAAGTTTGTCAGTTCTTCAAGGAAGGTAATATAAAATAAACAACAAGTTTACTTGGTCAACGGGAAGAGTGGGTGTCGTACACTTATCAAGATATCACAAAAAAAAACATAACTTTAATCAAATATCTCAAAGAAGATAACTATCACATTTCCTTAATGGTTCACCTCACGGAAAGAAAAATATATACCAAATGCAACTGAAGAACAAGTTTCCAGAGACGGTGTTGTACTAAGAACTAAATGCAACGCATCAAATGAACATTTGAATTTTGTTTATAAATAAAAATGAAAATTTGAGAGCAAGAGTGGAAGTCAAATAACCGTAACCAAAAAAATATCGATCATCGCATCTCCTTACCGAGAAGAACATGGTAGCCTTCAGCTGCCAGAGCTCTCGCAGCAGCCTTGCCCAATCCAGAAGTCGCCTGCCAACAACAAGAAGTGAACAAACCCTCAGAGTTACAGAGGGGATCAAGAAGCAAAAGCGTGCGGCTAGGGCTTACCCCGGTGACCACGCAGATGGGCCTCCGAACGGGGCACTGATGTCCGGAACTGAAGCGGCGTCGAGGAAAGGGCGGCGGCGGCGGCAGGCCGAGCAAGGAAGGGAAGAGATTGGAGAGGTAAGGGAGCAAGAGCAGATACAAGCGGGAATAGACAAGGGCAAGCGTCCAATACACGGCCATCCTCCAGAACTGCAACGAGCACACCATCTTCGCCGCCTCCCAATCCATCTCCCTCCTATGACTTTCGTCGATAATAGAATAGATCAAACTAAAATATCCTTAACCCGCCCTTGAATACATACATACAGATAAATTCGCGTTTTCCTATAATAAATATTATATCGCGTTTTCCTATGGAAACTACACAATTTTTTTATTATTATTTTCTTGAAATGGGTAAGTACAAATTTTATATACGATATTGTATATTGTATTAAATATTTTGATATAAAAATATTTATATTGATACCAAATTAAAATTTTGATATTTCAAATCTTAAATACAATATAAATTACATATCGATCCTATCGAAGATTTTGGTATACTTAAAATTTTAGTATACTAAAATTACTTTAACACTAACAAATATAACCAATTCAGAATTGATACAATATTCCTGTTCATAGTAACAAAAATGAAGCGAAATGATATTATTGTCGAACAAAACTTAACACACGTTGCTAGAAAATATCCTTTTCCAACAAAATGAGCAGAATTAAAGGTGGAGAAAATATTTAAAATTTTCAGTATCATATTGCACTAAAATTTTCAGTATAAGTATAATATTTACCATTTTTGATATTTTGGTATATATCCAATATATTTTTTTATAACAAATATAACCTGTAAAATAGAGTTAGCACAGTATCAAGTGTGTAATATATGTCAGTCTCTGGACTGTCTGATCCTGACTTTAAGTTTTGCTGAAACCCTAGGTCGGACCGATGCTTACAGTTCCCTCGACCAAGAACGTGCCTTCACCGAGTCACTCTCCTCTAGTGACTTACCTTACTTACCAGTTGCCGACTTCCTTGACGGGATCCTTGACCCACCAAGGTTTCCTGTTATATCTCAACCAATCTGAACTTCAGCTAGTTATCAACTCAACTGAACTTTCTTCTGCCATGTCTCAACCAACTTGGACTTCATGCCAGCTATCAACCTAGCTAGCTGGATTTCGGTATGTGTTTGGTCCTTTCGACCCATCAAGTTCATATCCTACACACTTGATAAAAGTATTAAATTATACAACAACTAACTTTAACCATTTGTTATTCATCAAAACCTAAGTTTGATCATTAGTGTCAACTGCATCAACAGTTCATAATAACAAAAATGAACCGAAATGATATCATATCCCACTCCCGTTGCGCAACTGTGCCCAAATTTTGATGTATTATATTTTTTAATTATTTTTCTACTGTAGCAGTGACAAGCATTAATTCCGTGTTAACTATTGTAGCAGCTACAGAACCTTAACTGCTACAATGTCATCATGATTTATTTAATCATGTTGTAGTAATACGAGTCCATAGCTGCTATAATACAAAATTTATATTGTAACAGCTACGATTTTATAGCTACTACAAGCTTACAATATAAAGCTGTTACAATTATAGCAGCTACGTAGTTGTAGGCAAGGAAGAACTTTTATTTCGCTAGTATACAGTATACTAATTCAAATTTTAAAGAACAATAAATAATTTATATTTAATCTCAATTAAGTATAGTTGGGATTATTATCGTTTTTTTTAATTCAACTGTAGCATGCCCCATACAACTTTTAAGCATGAATAAAATAATAAATAATTTATAAAAAAATATATTGGGTATTTCAATATAT